>AWOL01S0032461.1:0-12834 GCA_000715115.1 Nicotiana otophora
GAATTTGCAGCCACACTTTCCTTTTAAAAAGGTAAAAAGAAAGTGCAAATACCGGAATTTCAAGAGTGGCGAATCTAGTGGCCAATCCGTTCCTCTTCCACTTTCCCCGGCTCCCCGACCCAAACCCGGTACCCGTCCTACACCTGCTATTCTTGATAGTGATAATAGTTTATTACAATTTACTGAGAGTCAATTTTGTCATAATNTCCCTACACCTTATATGTAGACTCCCAGTCTTTTCAGCTACCAATGTAGGACTTTGTTTGCACACCCAACATAATGACTTTTGAACCAGCCATAAGCTTGGAAATTATGTCAGCTTATGATCAAAGTTATAGCCAGTTGTCAGGCAAGTTTTCAGTTCTTAGGAGGTTCCAAGTATTGCTAGCTGTCCAAGATAGCTCAAAACATAATACAACTAAACAATCAGTGTTCCCCTGAGTATAGTGTGAAAGATGAAAACATTGTACTATACTCGACTTGAGTTGTAGCATGAAATTCCTCCCGTACTTATAACATCTAGGGGATATGCACGGAATTGGATTTCCGTAGCGAGAAGTGCAGCATCATTTATATCAGTTAACATCGGAATGCACTAGTGAGCATAGGAAAGCTTCCTCTGCTCTGAAGGGCTACACGGTTCACTAATATAGTGCTTTTGAAAATTAACAATGCTTGACCATAAAAGTCTTTTGCATTTGTGGCTTAGAAAAGACGCTAGGATGGTTATGATTTTGTTACTGCAAAGGCATAAAGATTATTGCAGTGGATGGTAGAAAGCATAGAAGTCTGAGCTAGGATAGAATTTGCAGCCACACTTTCCTTTTAAAAAGGTAAAAAGAAAGTGCAAATACCGGAATTTCAAGAGTGGCGAATCTAGTGGCCAATCCGTTCCTCTTCCACTTTCCCCGGCTCCCCGACCCAAACCCGGTACCCGTCCTACACCTGCTATTCTTGATAGTGATAATAGTTTATTACAATTTACTGAGAGTCAATTTTGTCATAATGTTGGAGCTGGTGAACAATTAGACCATGAATTAATGAATGCTTTTTATTCTAATCCAACTATTGATGAAAATGATGAGGAAGAAATAGATTTTGATGAAACGTAACTGGATGACGATACACCCACTAGTCCTGCTCCTGAAGTTAACCAAACTAATGATAATCCAAATGATGCCCCGTCTGACCCTCCTGTTACTACTTATAAAGGTTTTCCTCGCATAACCGTAAAAAGCGATATTTATAAATATAAATATGAATATAAACAATATTTGCGCTATTTATTTACTCATATAAATTGTCGTGTTACTATTACAACTCATATTGGTAGAAGTGGTAATGATTGTGATTACCTTATTGTTACGAGTCATTGGATTGATGAGGATTGGATAATGCAAAAGCGCATTATTGCTTATAGAATAATTAATTCACGCCACACACGGCAGTTTATTGCTAGCACAATTACGGATATTTGTAGATATTTTTACATTATTGATAAAATCATGTCAGTTTCAATGAATAATGCTACTAGTAATACAAATGTTATATCTTTGCTTACCACTACACTAAGTCCTGCATTTAGTAATATTTTTTACGTTAGATGTATTTGTCATATTTACCATTTAATTGTAGGTGATGGTATGAGAATTTTAAATATTGAAATTGAAAAGGTTAAAATGGCTCTTAACTGGCCTTTTTATTCAAACCGTAGAAGTAGACTTAGAGAATATTTTAAAAGATGCGATGAATTTGGACTAAGAGAAAGAAAAGTTCCTAAACCTTATCCAACCAGATGGAGTTACATGTATGAAAGTTTTGTTGTTGCATATGAATATAGAAACCCCATAAACTCAATGTTTAATGCTCATGTAAGTGATGATGATGAGCACCTTACAAATGCGGGTTGGGCTAATGTTAAAATGCTTGTAGATTTTTTAGAAAAATTTTATATTGCTACAAATGAATTTTCTGGGCAATATTACCCTACTATTTCTAACTGTTTAGTTTATATTACAGAACTTGCAAATTTGTTTGCTCATTTTTCAGATGGTGGAGAAATTTATCATCTTGCTATTGATTCTATGATAAAAAAGTTTAAAAAATATTTTTTCCATATTTTTCCTATTTATGGTGTTGCTTCCTTGTTAAATCCTACTACGAAATTAGGAGGTCCTCAATTTTGGTATGAAACTGTTTATAACGGTTAAGCACTTGAAAAAGAGGAGTTGTCTAAACTTCTGAAAGCAATAGCCTCAATTAAAATAAATACTCAAACTATTTATAATGCTTATCAAGTTGCATTAGATCAGACTAGACCAAATATTCCAACTCCTTCTTCTTTTGATTCTCAATCATCTAAAAGAACTGCGGGAGTAAGAGCACTTAGTGCTTGGGAGGGTTTCAGGGCTTCTCAAGGTTCTACTACTAGTGATTTTTCACAACTAAATGAGCTTGAAATTTATTTGTCACAGGGAATTGAGGAAGTGAATCCCGACGGCTCCTTTAATATTTTGAAATGGTGGAAGGACAAAGAAAAACACTTTCCGATTCTTTCAAGGATGGCCCAAGACATTTTAACTATTCAAATTTCAACGGTGGCATCAGAGAGCGCTTTCAGTCAAGAAAGACTTCAACTCGGTGATTGTAGAGCATCTGTGAGGGAGAACTTGGAAAAATTAGTACTTTTCAGAGATTGGATCCGTTTGGAAAGAAGAAATTTTGGACTTGCTGAATCACAACCAGAGATAGACGAACCTTACGAAGAAATGCTAACTGAACTTGCGGAGGATGCTGCTTCGCCCGGAAGCGGCAATGGCCAAGCTACTTTTCCGCCACTGCCAACAGAAATTCCTCCGGACCTTGATGGATTTATGAAGTTTATAAGAGATACCATGTAACTTGTATGAACAAAAATTAGTATGTATTATGTAACTTGTATTTTGGCAAATCTTGATTAGTTTCTTTTTCTTGTCAATGGTGGTATTAGCACCTTGTTGTGCTCATTCCATAGGGGTGGAGGAAGACTAAGAAAGATATTGCCATATTTTTTTAATGCTATAATAAAATTATAATGCATTGCTTTGAATATCTCTTTACAATATTTTTGTCTTTAAATTTGAATTAAAACATTTAGGTCACATATAATTTACAAGGAATTGCCTTAGATATTTTTTATTACCATCTTTTTTTCTCTAACTTCTATATAATTAAAAAAAAAATCCGTTGGGACCACTTAGGCCCACTTAGCCGGGGACCGGCCCATTTAGTCCGGGACTATTAGTTCGTGCGCCCGGTCCCGGGCCGGTTCCTACAAAAAGACCACGAAGTCCGGGACCGCAAAGTTCGTTTAATTTTAGACCGGCCCACTTAGCCCGTTTAGGCCCGGGACCGGCCCACTTATCAGCCTTATACTATAAAAGTAGCTAATAGAAGTTAGAACGCGATAATATGCGGAATTGCATACGACTTAGGCAAAATTCTCTAGACAATTTTACGTTTTATGAGGTGATGAATTGAGGGAACATGAAGATGCAAGACCACTATTCTACAATAACGCAAAATAAATTAAGCAAAGACAAGCAAAGATAAATTATACGAGCAGAAAGATATTAATCAAGTTGGGTCTCCAGAATAGAGTCTATTAGAAAACTAAGTAGAGAAACCTAAATCATACGAGAGGAAAGACAATACTTTGTGACTTGCCATTCAAGATCGCTGGAATACCTTGTAGCTTGTTACTCAAGATATTGAATCTAATTTAATTTTAATAGGAGTAACAAAATATATTTGAGAGTTTGGACTTCATGTGTTAATTACGTGTTGGCTTGTAGGTGTCTTTATATTTCCAAGGTTTCAGGAAAAGAATTTAATGTTTTGTTATCTTTAAACTTAATATATAGACTATATTTATCATATGTAAATTTATTTGGTATGATTCAGTATTTTATCGATTTATTTATAAAATTTAAAACTTACCCTAATTATTTGGTACGTTTATTGATCTATATAAAAACCTACAATTTTATTAAAAGAAACCTCATAATCGATTTGATACGTTTCAGTCCGACTGGTTTACCCGGTTTTTAAATATATACCGACACTCCTAATCAAAACACTATTCTAATACATTATCCTACATCATGTATGATTATACTATGACACCAACCTCTATATCCAACCAAAACACTATAAAATGGCCTTTTAAAATGTATTATATAGATAGTATTGATTTGATTTATAATGTGTATAAGGGGGAAAAAATAGGAGGCAAATCAAATTATTCGAAACAAAATCTTTTAAAAAGAATATGTAGAAGTGGAAGCATGTTACAGGGTAGACGGACTTAGTGAAGAAGGAAGTAGGATTAGATACAACATCAAGATCAACATCGATGAACTAGAGGATGCGGAGTCATAATCACATTATATTGAAACTCAATAAATTGGTCAAATGCTTCCTTTTCATGTTTCAATTAATATATTCGTGGCTTGTCCCTTGTAGACCAACTCATCCATTCATCTAGATGAGTATGACTAGTCCCATATTTTATGTTTTCCAAATTCACATTACCATATGTAAGAAGCGAAAGTATAGTATATTTAGATATTAAAAACAATAATGAAATGCAACATTGGGCTGCATTTACAAAAAGAAAAAGAAAGAAAAGAAGACAATGCATTGTATATTTTGAACTCATATGATGGATCAGACGTCAACTGTACGTGCTACATATAGTATAAAATATGACAATTAGGTTAGTGTTACTAATTATTTTGCAAGATAAAATGTGACAACTCGAATTTAATTTATAGGATGAATATTGGAATGAGGTGTAGTAATTTGAGGCTTTTAAATTTTTGCTAATGCAAGTTTCACTTTTTCTTAAACTTTTTAAATAATACTGATGCTCAATTTTAAATAATTTCGTTTAATTAGAAACGAAGATGTGGGCATGGTAAGATATTACCAATCCAATATATTGTTATTATTTAATCAAATTTAATATTTCAATTGGGGATTAAATATTCAAAAACATACTTAGTATTTATTTCACAGAAAGTAAAACTTTCACTTTTATTTACTAGTATCACAAAAGATATTAATTCTCAACATGGCAATTACTCATAGTAAAACCTAAAGGTAGTAGATGGAGAATTATTCTTAGCAAAGTATTAAATAGAAAAATATTATTTTTTTTAAAAAAAAGATCTATTTATAGCAGTTTCCTGTGGCATTACTTTCTAATTTTAGAATATAATAACATTTTTAATTTATTATGTTTTAGAAGTCAATACAATCAATATTCTTCCTTTTCCGTAATAATATACAATTAATAGACTTCACTATAAAAGATTGTTTTAGCTGTAAAAAGTTTCAAAACTTAATAATTCAAGGTTTATTTACATAGTAAAATTCGTCAGTGGGGGCGAAATAGCTGTTCTTGTTGATCATGACCACCAAATACGTGGCAGAAGAGTGAAGTTATTGAATGTTCATATGAAGAGAGTGCATGATTATTTTGTGTTCAATAAAACTTTTGAGATTCATTACATTGGATTATCATCCACAATCAATCCCTATAAAAATCTTTCTTGCACTTTAAAGAAAGTGACTCCTCAACCTCTCTGGCCCCTTTCTCTCCAATTACAAATTATCTCTCTGTTTTTTCTTCTTCTTCTTCTTGAATTAAATTTTTGCTCAACATATTTTCATTTTCACCTATATTTCTAGCAGAACCAGCAGTTTGGTGAGCTTCCCAGTTCCCAGGTTTGTTTACTCTTCTTTTTCTGGATTCATAGTTTTTCTTTTCAAGTTTTGGTGCTTTTTTTCTTGGGATATTATAGTATGTAGTTGTCTGATAAAGGCATTTGATAAGGAATTAAATTGGTTCAAAGTTTCAGTTTTTTCTTTTCTTCTGTGGAATGTTTCTTGGATTTTCTTTGATATTGAACACTAAATGCTGCACCTAAACTTCCTTTGGCATACAAAAATTTGAGCAGATTTTCTACTTGATTTCCTGCAGCCAGGCAGCTGTTAATTTTTCTAATTTAATTTTTATTGAAGGATTCAGACAATAAATTAGTTTCTTTCCCCTTGCGGATAGGAGTATATGTAGCTTAAGTTGATCCTATACAATGTCGGATTATATCATGATCACTTCATAGTCACTACTAGTTTTGGCTTAATTATAGTTAGTTCGGAGACCATTTTCTAGTTTTAGCTTAGAATAAAAAAATATATGCGACAACCTGCCAATTATGTTTTGCACAAAATATTCAAGAAGAGCTTGTGATAGTACTAATAATATAAAAGGGAAAAAAAGAGAAGAAAAATTAAAAAATGGAGTAACTTGGGTGTCTCTTGGTGGAAATTGGAAGATCTTGCAAAAATGAATCAAAATCCCTCCTTTGACATACCATGATTAATACTCAGTTTTACTTATATATATAGAAAAAGATTAATAATAAGTGTCAGCTTTTTAGCGTCTTAGCATACGATATCTTGACATCCGGCTATAAAAATTCCTTCCTAGTTGTACTTCATAATTAGATCTCCCTTCATTTGGTTGTGTCAAATGAAATCGACACATATTGTCACTTGCTGTAGCTGATGAATGTTCTGAAAACTAAGATCTCCTTGACTAAGATTTGGGAATCTAATGTGTTGGGCTAAAACGGCCCAAAGATACTCTTAACATGGTTGGTGTGATATTATCTGCTTTGGGCCAAGCCCGCACGGTTTTTCCCAAAAGTAGTCACATCATTAAGAGATCCCTACACCTTATATGTAGACTCCCAGTCTTTTCAGCTACCAATGTAGGACTTTGTTTGCACACCCAACATAATGACTTTTGAACCAGCCATAAGCTTGGAAATTATGTCAGCTTATGATCAAAGTTATAGCCAGTTGTCAGGCAAGTTTTCAGTTCTTAGGAGGTTCCAAGTATTGCTAGCTGTCCAAGATAGCTCAAAACATAATACAACTAAACAATCAGTGTTCCCCTGAGTATAGTGTGAAAGATGAAAACATTGTACTATACTCGACTTGAGTTGTAGCATGAAATTCCTCCCGTACTTATAACATCTAGGGGATATGCACGGAATTGGATTTCCGTAGCGAGAAGTGCAGCATCATTTATATCAGTTAACATCGGAATGCACTAGTGAGCATAGGAAAGCTTCCTCTGCTCTGAAGGGCTACACGGTTCACTAATATAGTGCTTTTGAAAATTAACAATGCTTGACCATAAAAGTCTTTTGCATTTGTGGCTTAGAAAAGACGCTAGGATGGTTATGATTTTGTTACTGCAAAGGCATAAAGATTATTGCAGTGGATGGTAGAAAGCATAGAAGTCTGAGCTAGGATAGAATTTGCAGCCACACTTTCCTTTTAAAAAGGTAAAAAGAAAGTGCAAATACCGGAATTTCAATGGATCTTATGTGTAACTTAGGGTGTATCAGTTGTTTGGCAAAAACATAGTTGTCAATCTTGTTTTGTACTGTATGATAAGGTATTATAAGATGAAGGACTGAAAGAAAAAAGAAATTGAAATGACCTTTTTGCGAATAAACAACCATTACTTATTCATAGCTCACCTAAAATACGGAAGATATACCGTTTTGGAAAAGATTAAAATGAGGTCAAGGTCAAGATATAACAGTATAAAAAAGTGGAAATTATGATAAACGAGCAAAAAAAGCATTGAACTTAATATATTGGCCTTCTTATTATCAATGTCATCATTGTCACATGATGAGCCACCATGATGTTACTCATGAAAATCCACAATCAACCAAATAATATATATAATAGGATAATGTCAGAATTGTAAGATACATATGACATTCACACATTTAATAGGTATTGCCGTAAGATTCATAACGATGGGTGCTTGTATTGGACTATGGTGTGGGATAACTATTGTGTATCATAAGATTCCGACAACTATGATTTTGCATTTTTAAGAATCTAAAGTCATTGGAAAAGCATAGAGGAGGGTCACATGTTATTCTATTGTTTAGTATCAAGAGATATCTTTTCAAGAATATGAACATTAATTGGCGCAAGAAGAAAGAGGTAAGAAATCTAAAATTTTGTGAAACCAGACGTTGAGTTATTCTATAAAAGTTTGTAAAATTTCCGGTTTTCAAAGGTTGGACCTAAAGTTAAACTTGTGAAACTACATTATCCTAGATTCTAACGAAGTGCCGTGGCTTCCCATTATCACAAAATCACATGCATGTTGAATGGTGTTGTATTGTATCTAAAGGATGACTTAAAATTTAAACCTGGGAGCCTTATTTGAACGTACATCCTAGATTAATCCTTCTTAAGTTGCTCTATTTTGAGCTTCTGGTAAATTGCATCATCTAATTGTAATTGATAAGTGAGAAACATATATCATTTTTAATATGTATTAGAAGCATGAGCTGAAACTGTTAACTTCTAGTTGATTGCTTCATGTGGGAGGTCTCTGTGACTTTAGACGTATGAGATGGGATTTGCAACTTGAGGCATTGAGACGCTCACTACTATTGCCTGGTCATTCTATAAGATCACCTGCCTTTTTTAAATCTGCTTAATCTTCTTTTTCTGGCTTCCTTTCAGATGACCTGACATATTATGGCTACATCAGTTGTATCTGCTGAAAGCATGGGATCCTTAAGTAGTGATCTATTCTACGACATACTTAGGCGTCTTGATGGTGCAACTTTGGCTAGTGCTGCCTGTGCCTGTGAAGCATTCTGCTCGATTTCCAAGGAAGAGAAGCTATGGGAAAACGTATGCTCTTCTATGTGGCCTTCAACCAACAGGGATGACGTCAAAAGTTTAATATCTTCTATTGGTGGGTTTAAAAAATTCTATGCTGATTGCTTCCCCCTTATTGTGAACAAAGAAGTGCCTGAATTTCTATGGAATGAATATCTCGAGTATCCTGAAGAATTGACTGAAGCTGAATACTATGGTGACATGGACGAATTCGAAATTGTTGCTCCATCAGATTTTGTCTCTATTGTCGATATACGATACAAAGATAAAACAATATGCTCAAAAGTCCTTTGGGGCATTCCTAATGCAAACGGTTTTCCACGTTGGTTTTACAGCTGTCCATTTCGAATCGATCTTTTCACGTACTCGACTAGAGATGACGAACACGCGGGGGAAGTCACTCTATCAGTTTCAGAAGGATTGCCTCCAATTACATGTATGGAGAAAGAGAGGAAAGATGGTAAGCTCTGGCAAGAGCTCCGGGACGGAATACGGCTAAGTTGGATTGTTGTTAATACAAAAATAAAACAAGCTGCTAATCTCTCAAGCTGGAGTTCCCTTGGAGGGCAAAGACACTGGCCAACAGATAAGGATTTTGTGCTTCGTTTCGGTTCAGTTCTTCCTGCTAAGGACATTCTTTCTTGTCAAGCTGTGGAGTGTATCCTCCTCCTGAAATTCAGAGTGATCTATACAGAAGAGGGAGGTGTCGCGACTACTCTCAAACTGACAGAAGTAAGCATGCAACTGGGAGATATGGAAGGTGCTCATGTAGATGGTAGAAACAGTTTGCTTGTTCTCAAGGAAGCGTTAAGCTGCAATCGGAGCAAGAACTATAACGAGGCGCTCGAATCATGTCAACTGTACTCAAAGGTGCAAAGTGAGCTAAGGGAGGAAAAAATGAGAAATGAAAGCAGGTTAGATAGACTTTATATATTAGGAGGCATTATGACCTGCATCACAGTTTGTTTCTATTTGTGGTGACGTGAGTGTTTATGTTTTTCTTTCTCAATGTTGTTATGTGTAATTTTTTGGTCATCTTGACTGTTCTCTCCTCTTTGATGTTGATGTAAATGCAATTTTGACCAGAAAATTGACATGTTATTCTTAGATATGTGTCGTGCTAATCTTCTGTGTATCGTTCCAATTTAGTTTACTGGATGTTGCCGAAGGGACTAATTGTCACAGTTTCCGTTGGCATGAAACTAGCAGGCGAGTTGAGGAATCTTTTAGGTGATGATCTTTGTTTAATAAACTTGTAGCCTCGTGCATTGAAGACTGCCTTGGCTATATCTTTGGCGCATATTTTGATCAGTAGATTCTTTTTAAGCGAGAGCTTCATTATGTAACAATCTACTGGAATACAGTTCTGCTAACTTATGTTAGAATCAGAGGGCAAAAGCCATATCGTTTTGTAAGTTCCTGAAAAAAAAAAACTCGGTGCACAATGCATCCTGTATTCACGCAGGGTACGGACCCGAAGGCGTATGATGTAGACAGCCTATCTAAGGGTTTGGAATTTATGATCACACTAGTTGTAGCACTTGTGTTTGTTTTATTCAAGTTCAACACTCGGCCCTGTGGTGGTAATCTTTTCAGTTTTTCTAAAAATTCAAGACTATTCCTGTTTCCTTTCACACTGCAGGCAAATTCAACTATTTTCCCAGTTTGAATCAGAGGTGGATGTATAGCCCAAATCATGTGGCACGTGAACTCATGGTCTTTCCGTTAAACTAGGTATTTTATGCATATATTTTCTAGAATTTGGCTAATATTATGCGTTGGCACCCATGCTTCAAAAAGACTAAATGGTGCACTTGGTTGAATATTGGGTTATTCACCTACAGGAACATGAATCGCTTCTTACTTAATACTGGTTTTTCTACTTTTTTTAGTGGTGCACCCATGTTCAAGAATCTCGTTTAACTCATAAACGCGTTGCAACTCCATTTTCAAATGACACCACTCGACAGATCAAAAATCTACGATAATTTGATATATGGCATTCCAATGAGAGACAAAGTGCTACCCTTCTACGCACTCCAATTTCTAATTTAGTGAGAGCAGTCTTGACATCCTTAGAGTCAATGTGGTGGTCTTGTTAATGGCGAAAACCAATATGAATATAGAAGTGGATCCAAAATTTAGAACAAAGAGGTGCACCTCTTAACATATGCAATGATGGGTAAAAGAAAACTAGGAGCAAAACACAGAAAAAAGAGTGGTAGTAAAACGAGGAATACGTGGTCCAGCGAGTGGGATGCGTGGATTAGGCACAACTTACGAAATCGACCCTAAATCCTAATCGCGGACTAGTGGCGGATTTAAGAGGAGGATCTATGTGGAGAGCATGGATTTACATGCACACATGTTTTTTTCATAAACATGTAAAGCAATGATGTATTTCTTCATAAATACTTAAAGTTAAATATGTAGTTTATATTTGTACATCCAATCTCAAAGAGACAGTACACTCTTATTGAATGCATCTTTATAAGTCCATGTTTGGATGGTCGTTACATGTTATATTATATAGTACTGAAGTCGTATCCGTGCGATGCACGTTCATTATTAAAAAATATTAATTAAATTAAATTGTCACCGTGCTTGTTTGAACATATTAGATCGTATTGCTTTAATAAATTTTAATTGTCATTTTATTTGTCAATATGATATACCAATAATAAAATCTCTATTAAATTAAAGGACTTATATAATCGTTGAATAACTTTACAACAACAACAACAACAACCCAGTATAATCCCACTAGTGGGGTCTGGGGAGGGTAGTGTGTACGCAGACCTTACCCCTACCCTAGGATAGAGAGGCTATTTCCAAATGACCCTCAACATCCTTCCGTCCAAGAACTCCCCACCTTGCTCTTGGGGTGACTCGAACTCACAACCTGTTGGTTGGAAGTGGAGGGTGCTTACCATCAGAGCAACCCACAATCGTTGAATAACTTTAAAACAACAACAACAACAACCCAGTATAATCCCACTAGTGGGGTCTGGGGAGGGTAGTGTGTACGCAGACCTTACCCCTACCCTAGGATAGAGAGGCTATTTCCAAATGACCCTCAACATCCTTCCGTCCAAGAACTCCCCACCTTGCTCTTGGGGTGACTCGAACTCACAACCTGTTGGTTGGAAGTGGAGGGTGCTTACCATCAGAGCAACCCACAATCGTTGAATAACTTTATGTTCTATATTTGTTTTATTATATTATCTAATGTTCAGTATTTTTACATTGTTAATAGAATTTTTTATTAGCATATTATTTTGTTTAATATTTTTGTCTGCTCGCTTTCTTTTAATCTATTAAATTAAACGGACATATATAGTCATCAAATAACTATTTTGTTCAGTATTTTTCTTTATTATATTATCCAATATTTAGTATAATTACATTGTTAATAGAAATTATTAGCATATTAGTTGTTTAATATTTTTGTGTGCTACTTTCTTTTTGTAATATAATAGAAGATTCATATTTTATTACTCTTGAAAGATTGTTTTTTATTTTAAATTTTATTATGTTGTTCTCAATAACTAGTGTTAGAACCTGCGTGATGTGCGGATAATTTAACAGAATATTAATGTTATAAAGTTATGATCTAATATATTAAATTATTTTAATAAATATTAGTTATGATCTGCAGAAGCTATACACTTTGTTAGGAGGTTGGTGGAACTGTATAGAGAAAGGAAGAAGGATCGGCACATGGTCTTTATTGACCTAGAGAAAGCGTATGACAAGGTTCCTAGAGAAGTTCTCTGGAGATGCCTGGAGGCAAAAGGTGTGTCGGTTCCCTACATTATGGCGATTAAGGACATGTATGATGGGGCTAAGACTCGGGTTAGGACAGTAGGAGGCGACTCTGAGCATTTTCCGGTTGTAATGGGGTTACACCAAGGTTCTGCGCTCAGTCCGTTCTTATTCGCCCTGGTGATCGACGCGTTAATACACCATATTCAAGGGAAGGTGCCATGGTGCATGTCCAATGACATAGTTCTGATTGATGAGTCGCGAGCCGGTGTTAACGAGAGGCTAGAGGTTTGGAGA
>AWOL01S0032461.1:25401-51554 GCA_000715115.1 Nicotiana otophora
CGAGTGTCTTTCAGAAACAGCCTCTCTACTCCTTTGGGGTAGGGGTAAGGTCTGCGTACACACTACCCTCCCCAGACCCCATTAGTGAGATTTTACTAGGTTGTTGTTGTTGTTGTTGTTGTTGTTGTTGTTGTATTTTATTATTTCATGTAGTGTACAGAAATATAAAAAACTCTATACGAAAGAAAAGAATACACATTAAATAGTAATCGAATAAATTATTTATTCCTTATTACTCTTTATTATTATTAAATTAGCAAGTACATAGTATTATATATTTACTAATATGACTTTTATTAACTTGTCAATTATTTTTATATTTTAAAATTACTTCTCTTTTTTTATAATATAGTATATATTTATTACTCTAAAAATAGTCTTGTCAGGACCCAAATTCACATATAGGTCGTGATGGCGCCCAACTTCTGGCTAGGCAAGTCAACTAATAATTTAAACATATATTCGTTTCTTTAAAAAATATCCGAGTAATAAAACTTGGAGTACTTGCAAAAAAATTAAGACAATGTGAGAAATAAGATAAGTTAAAACCCAAGTAAAATAATTAAATCCAAAAAATATTCTACTAATATGTGCCAAGACCTGGTGTCACAAGTGTATGAGCATCTAGTAGATTATATAAAAATTCTAAATACTGTCTTAAATGAAATAGACAGAATAAAATTTTAAGAAGAGGCACTAGTTGCTGCAGAACGGCTCAGAAAGGTAGCTCACCACTAAACCTCTGGATAACGTGGGTGCGCGCTGATAGGTCCAACTATAGCACCTGTCTCAGGTCCTGCACAAAAAAAGTGCAGCAAGTGTAGCATGAGTACGTAAACAACGTGTACCTAATAAATATCAAGCCTAATCTCGAAGAGGTAGTGACGAGAGGTCGACTTTGGCACTCACTAAGGGTCAATAATAATAAATAAAATAAAAATAGAAATATTTAAACCAACATGATTTATAGAATTAACAATAATTTTCTTTAACCAACAGAAATAATTAAATTCCTTCAAATACGACAATTCCCAATTTATTTAACTTCACAAGCTGCAATTGAAATATCAAGGTATCGTGTAATTATTATTATTAGACACGACTTCTGCCGAGGTAGTACGACCCGATCCAGAGTATCGTGTACACTGCTGAGTGACGCGCGACGCGATCCATAGATGCATCTATACTGCCGAGGCGTTCGATCCGCTCCACAAGAAAGGAGGATATTTTCTTATGTACCTCCGGAATGAGGATATATATATTATGAGATTAATGCAAGAGGGTGTACAATTTCTTTTACTAATTAATTAATTTATACAAAAATTCAAGTATATGAGATTTCAGTCTTTTACTATTTTTCCTAACAATTCACAGTATAGTTCAAATACTTTAATTAAATAAAGGATACAATTAACACACGTAATTCATGATTTGAGTCCTAAACTACCCGGACTTTAGCATAAATTGTAACGACCCGACCGGTCGTTTTGAGCGCCAACGCGTCGTTCGGCTGTTGGACGCCTTGTATAGATCCACTTCAGGTATTATGACTTGTGCACGTGGTCAGAATTGAATTTCGGGAAGTTCGGAGTTGATTTGGAAAGAAAATTCTAATTTTTGAAACCTTAAGTTGGAAGAATTGACTAAGGTTTGATTTTTAAGTAAACGATCTCGGAATCGGGATTGGAAGGTTCCAACAGGTTCGTATGATGATTTTGGACTTGGGCGTATGTCCGGATTGGGTTTTGGATGACCCGGGAGCGTTTCGGCGCCTAATGTGGAAGTTGGCATTTTGGAAGGATTTCGTAAATTTGGGTTGGAGTGCATTTCGATGCTATCGATGTCCGTTTGGGATTCTGAGTCTGGGAATGGCTCCGTATGGTGATTCTGGTATTGGGAGCGCGTCCGGAAGTAGATTTGGATGTCCGTAGGTCATTTCGAGGTCATTTGGCGAAAGTTAGAAATTTGAAGGTTTTTGGAGAGTTTGACCGGGAGTGGACTTTTTGATATCGGGGTCGGATTCTGATTCCGGAAGTTGGAGTAGGTCCGTAATGACAAAATGTGACTTGTGTGCAAAGTTTGAGGGCAATCGTGTGTGATTTGATAGGTTTCTACATCGAATGAGGAAGTTTGAAGTTCCAAAGTTCATAAAGCTTGAATTAGAGTGCGATTCGTGGTATTAGCGTTGTTTGATGTGATTTGAGCCCTCGAGCAGGTCCGCATTATATTTTGGAACTGGTTGGTGTGATTGGACTGGGTTTCGGGGGCCTCCGGTGGATTCCGGGTGGTTAACGGATTAAAAAAATGGAATTTTAGGAAGGGATGAAGCAGCTGGGCTTCTAGTGTAATCGCACCTGCGAGAAGAAGGCCGCAGGTGCGAGTCCGCAGATGCGGTCGAGATCCGCAGAAGTGGGACTTCACCTGCGCACGTGGAGCTGCAGAAGCGGATGGTGGCCGCAGATGCAGAGTTGAGGGGTCTAGTAGAAGACCGCAGAAGCGGTAGTTGGGCCGCACCTGCGGAACCAGAGGAGCGGTCAAGTGACCGCAGGTGCGGAAGTCGGGGCTGGGCAGTGTCTTCTTTAAAACGAGGGTTTGGCTCTATCTCATTTCATTTAGCCCATGGGAGCTGATTTTGGAGCACATTGGAGTGCCATCTTCATCAATCATAATGGGGTAAGTGCTTTCTACACAATTTTGAGTTAAATACATGAGTTTATATGGATTTAGACATGAAAAATTGTAGAAATTTGGAATTTTGAAGAAAAATCTAGAAATTAGTATTTTTGGAATTTGACCACGAATTTGGGTAAGGAATTGAGAACAAATTATATATTTGAGTTCGTAATGCTGTGGGTAATGTTTATCTTCAAAAATATTTCCGAAATTCGGGCACGTGGGCCCGAGGGTGATTTTATCGACTTTCCGAGCTGAGTTGAGAATTGTTGTAAATTGAATTGTTATGAGTATTAGAGTATATCTTTATGGGTTTGCACATTTATTGACTAGTTTGGAGCGTTGGGCATCGGTTTGAATTGTTGGAAAGGCTTGGGAGCCGGCTATGGAACTTCGGAGCGAGGCAAGTCTCCTTTCTAACCTTGTAAGAGGGAATTAACCCCATAAGTGAATTAAATCAATATGTGCTTCTATTTGTGGGGGCTACGTACGCAGAAGGTGACGAGAGTACGTGCGTAGCTACTATTATGCTTAAGTCCGGGTAGTCTAGGACCCAAAAGCATGCTATACTTGCGATATTTGTAACCTTATGGTCAATTTAAATTTCTTAAATCATATCGAACTTGGTAAATGAATTTCAAAAAGGTTAAATATCATTTTCTTGACCGTTAAAAGAGGATTTGCCATTTCCTTGGACAATTGCTCCTTGATGAATTATTGACTGACTGTTTGAATGTGTTTATCTTTCGAGGAACGGGCCGAACGCCTTGGCATGTTAAATAAATGCATCTATGGTTCGCGTCGTTCGACCCTCCGGCAGTGCACAATTTAATATTATATTGGATTGGGCGATCTCTGCATGATTTGCGCATGACATAATTGATTGTTTTGGAATTATTGATAATTGATATGGCCTCATTGGCCGGAGATATAATTGTTAAAAGATGAAAATAAATTTGGAAATCCCTTATTAACAAAAGAATTATTTACCTGCTTCATGTTACCGAGTTTACAACTGCCTTATAAAATTCATAATTCATCATATTATCAATATATTATTGTTGGCCATAGTAAGCGTCCGAGTCGACCCCTCGTCACTACTTCTTCGAGGTTAGGCGGGATACTTACTGGGTACATATTGATTTACGTACTCATACTACATTTGCTGCACATTTTTGTGCAGGTGCATATATGTCTAGCAGTCTTGCGGGCGCAAAGGTGTGGTAAATGCGAAGACTTAGGTGAGCTGCATTTCCATCTACGATCAGCAGCCAACAGAGTCCCCTTCAGAGTTACTTATGTATTTTCCTATCTGATTTGTATTCTGGACAAGTGTTGTATTTTATTTTATCTTCCTAGTTGATACTCATGCACTTGTGACACCGGGTTCTGTGATGATTATGGGATATTTAGTATTGAAATTAAAAAATATTATTATTATTATTATTATTCTTAAAGTTCGTTTGTTACTAGTTAAATTGAAGCAAATTTATGTTTTCAGAAACACTAAAAATGAGAATTTAATTAACTATTTAGTGTTGGCTTGCCTAACAGTGGTGTCCGGCACTATCACGACCTTTAATGGATTTTGGGTCGTGACAACATGGTATCAGAGCACTAGGTTCACTTAGGTCTCACGAGTCATGAGAAAATCTAGTAAAGTCTTGCGGATCGGTACGAAGATGTCTGTACTTATCTTCGAGATACTATAGGGCTGTGAGGAGCATTTCCCTTCTTGATTCCTCATCGTGCGATTCGATTCCTTGAGGCTTATGCCTTCGTTTCCTTCCTATTCAATCTTATGCAGCGTGAAATGCTTGTTATAAATTGGGAATCGAGGAAGTTTAATGGTACTACAGATGTGGTGCAGGATGTTTCTCCCTGTGTATTTGATTGGGCTATTGTCGTCGCCTTGTGGGAGGTCGCTCTGTCGTTTCAACTTAGTATCAATATTACTTAAGGCTTTGAGATTTGGCATTGGTTGTTATAACGATTCGTGCGTTGCTATCGCACATTGTTTGTGAAATGGTAGGATGCTTGTCTATGCGTCGAGGCAGTAAATGACTTGAAAGTAGGTTTTACTCAATGCATGATTTAGAGATTCAGTATTTAATTACAGCAAAGGAAAGGCAATTGGACTATTAATGTTCATATTTGGGTTGATGGAGTAACGAGACTTGGCATTTCCGAGTGCGATGGAGTTTTCATTGTGATGCAGTGTCATTGTCCTTATTTGAACGCATTACGGTTCGCCGGTGTTATGATCTTATTTGATTTTGCCTTCGGATCAGGGTGTTGTGAAATGATGCCGGGAAAGCGGCTGTAAGAGACCGCGATATGCAGTGGTTCAGGACCGAAGCGATGTTCCTAGTATGGATGGCTCGAGAAAGACGATCGTCGGGAAGGCTTAAATTCGGTAGCGATCGATTGGTTCAAGTACTACAGAGACGGATTTTGATTTAAGGCAACAACTGGGCAGCGAAGGATGAGGAAGGACATGTGGGAGGTGTCTTGCGGTGGTTAAAATTCTAGAAGGCCAAGTGTGAGAAACAGAAGTCGAGTAGTTGCTTAAAGGAGAGGGTTTGACCAAAGTGGGAGAGTTGCAAAGTAGCATATGGGTTACGTGGTAGGATAATTACACGTCTCGAGGAAAGTTTGGAGTGATTTGGGATTTATGATGGACAGTGACTAGGTCTACGGGCTTAATTTGGAATATTGGCTGCTATATTGAGGAAGATTGGATGTGACAAAAGGGAGTTGCTTAATATGAAGTAGGATACAACATGACCTTGGATTGGAATGTATTGTCACACTTTAGTTGATGTCCATGATGAGTGAACGGACTTGTACAGCTGGTGAATGAGCACAGGCTCAGGATGGTTTATTGGTTTCATAGTAATTGTACTCGGTGCAACGTTGTTGGAGGATGTCGGCATGAAATTTCCACAGGTGGGATATCTCCTGTGAGCAGATTAGCGGTTGCGTGGTGTTGATTAAGCTTCTACGAAGAATTTTACGGGTTATCCAGTAAGAGGTCGAATATGTGAATATGGCTAGTGATTCAGAATGTTCATGAAATGTTTAACATAAGGATTTCAAGGAAATTTGGCGGGTTGATTGTGCAAGATCATGTCAATAGGAGATAAGGAATCTTGGTGGGTTCCAGGGTTATGCAATGGTAGCTTCAGGCTAAGTGGGGGAGCCCCACCGTCTATGATTAGATTGTGTAATTGTCAACTAGTGCGGTTTTTGGTTATTAGTGTATTGATGGGTCGCCATGGCTAAGGGAAGAGAACATCAGCGGTAATTTGAGCAAAAGATTTGAGGAATGTGTGCTATATTTGGCCTTATCGATTCGTGTTCAGGTTTGGTGAAGACTCAGAGTCTAGACTTCGTGTGGAAGTGGTGTATAAGGAATGATTCAGTCGGGTGCTTCTTTGAGAGGGCATTCATATTCTAGTGGAGCCATGGAGTTTGATTGTATTCGGGGACAAGTCAGAGTGACTGACTCTCAACAACAGTCCTAGTGAATTCAAAATTTAAAAATATGGTGCCTAAGCATTTCAAGCCCGCAATATGGTTAAGAACCGAGCTTTTGTAGCGGATTGTGAAAGGTGGCTTGGAGTGTTCTACATTATCTTCGATCTGCGGTGTGGCATTGAGGAATGGGAAGAAGTAACTTCGGATTTGCGAAAGGAAGTATCAGAATGGGCATATTAGTTGAAGATGCGAATGTGCGCACAAGGAGGGTATGCGATGGTTTGTGGGTTTTAAGACAATGTGGTCTCATGAAATGAGTTCACTCAGGACGAATGCAGATTTGGTTCGTTACGTTGGAATGGAGCTATTGTTACTATTTCTAAGGCAAGTAGAGAATAAATTGGAAGAAGCGGGGTCGGATAGTAATGGTTGAATCAACATGATTGTGGCAGTGATCATTTGCTTTAGCGTGAAGTTATACATGTAGTTTGTGGTTATACACTTGGGCTTGAGCGCCACCACCACTGGGTTGATTTGGGAGGTATCTTATGCGAATGGCTTTATTGTGTAAATGGATCCCGGAAGAGTTATGGCGGCTTAGATCATGACTTAAGTTTTGTATTTTCTGCGGTTTGGGAAGCCAGTTACGCGCTGCTATGGTTCTCCTGAAATGAGTTAAGTGAAACATTCCTATATGATGAAGTGTTTAATCTATTAGGGGTTCAGGAATTATGATGAAATTTTTGTACTCTTGCGTATTGGCATGATTAGGTGCAGTGAGCAGCATGGGAATTGGAAGTTGAGGATCAAGGTTGTGGTTTGGTGTTGACAAGTATGTCACAAGCTCGGATGAGCAGGAAAAGAATTTAGATATTTAGAGTAGGCTGGTATTGTCTTCAGCATCATCTAAGATCGGTGTCTTCTGTAAGAGGCTTTGTGTATTGATTTGCGGATCCTTGATTCGATTTACAGCATTAGTGCGGCCGATGGTATGAATGTACAAACTTGTTACCTGGTACAGAAGGTCATAGGAGCATATCCCACGGGAAGATTGTATAAGTGTGACGTGTAGTCACTTGATTGATTGAAGAATTGAAACCAAGTATGAAGATTGTGGTAATATCGCTAATTTGGGAATTTGTGCCTGGAGGGCGCTCGGTTCATTTGGTGGTGGACTGTGAAAGTTTGTTCCGGTTATGATGGTTGTTCTTGTGTGTTNCGTGTAGTCACTTGATTGATTGAAGAATTGAAACCAAGTATGAAGATTGTGGTAATATCGCTAATTTGGGAATTTGTGCCTGGAGGGCGCTCGGTTCATTTGGTGGTGGACTGTGAAAGTTTGTTTCGGTTATGATGGTTGTTCTTGTGTATTATGGGAAAAAGGGTTATTATGGACCCTTGAAAGGTTATTAGCCTAGTACGGTGAGATCAGAATCGGCTTGAGGTCCATGAAAGGATTTAAATATGAATATGGGCTCTGTATCAGGCCGAATGTGTTCATTTCAGCATAGCGCTCCTTATGGAGGAGTATTCGGACGTTGGATGTCGTTTCGTTGTCGGCTATTTCATGTAATACTATATTGTGCCGTGTGAGTTGTGAAACGACTTGATAAATTTCACATGTGCTGAGGTTCCGCGTAGCGATAATGTTATGTGAGCAGGATGGCTCTCGAGATTCAGATCATATATCGCACCTTAGTTGTTCTTAACTTTTGTAGCGTATGGCACTATCTATCTCCCCAGGGATGGTATTATGCACTTAGCGTACTTGTGGCCGATATTCGGGTATTTTGTAATAATGAGCATTTTAGCTCGGTAAGTATCTCCTTATATAAATTCTATATGTGGATCGGGTGGAATGCCGCCACAGGTATGTTGTTTGGATCGGGTTGCGCGCCGCAACAGTGTGATGTTGAGTACAGTCCCCTACATCTATTTTCGTGAGTTTTGTTTTCCATTTTCTGAGGAAGGTTCGTAACACCTTTTCGGTTGTCTAATTAGTTATGTGGGTTGAGTAGTCCTTTCCAGAGTTCGTTTTCCTTATGTATCACTTTCGAATTTGTATCTTGTTGGCACATTGTGGCATCATATGAGACTTTTGGCAGTGTTGGAAGTGGCTTATTTCCTGAGCAACTTGTACTGGGGGAGACGAGACTTTTGGACCTGGGATCAGTGCATTTAGATTTATATAAGGCATATTGAAGAGTGAATATTGTTATTCAGTCCAGAATGAGGAAATGGTTCTTGTCGGGAGGGGGGGGGGGGGGGGGAGATTCCAAGAATTGTGATTCGGCAAGTGGTTATGAGTTTCTACACGTCCTTCCGGTAGTGGCAGTATTGCGAGAGTTGAAATAAGACTTATATGCTTCGTAAGGTACGCTGTGGGTATCAGATTCATGGGATTTTGACTATCGTTGTCAGAGAATGTTATTATGGTCATGTGAGTTACCTGGTGCATGGTATGAATTAAGTAAAGGCATGCGATCATGTATTGGTGCATCGTATAGTGATCGAAACGGTGTTCATATGTTGGAAGCAAACCCGGTAGAGAATTTCAGATGTTAGAATTTTGCTCTAAGGCTTATTTGATCAAATAGAAGGGAGAATCTTCAGATTGGCTCGAGCTAATGTGCTCAACTGAGTTATGGTAGCATGGGTAGGTGCGCGATGTGTTAAAAAGTGAATTCGGACAACTCCAGAGCAGTTCTTAGCACGTTCGGGAATGAATGTATGTTTAAGTGGGAGAGAATGTAAAGACCGACCGGTCATTTTGAGCTCCAGCGCGTCGTTCGGTGGTTTTGAGGCCTTGTGTAGCTTCACTTCAGGTATTATGACATGTGCACGTGATCGGAATTGAATTTCGGGAAGTTCAGAGTTGATTTGGAAAGAAAATTCTAATTTCGGAAGCCTTAAGTTGAAAGAATTGATTAAGGTTTGATTTTTGAGTAAACAACCTCGGAATCGGGATTGGAAGGTTCCAACAGGTTCGTATTTGATGATTTTGGACTTGGGCGTATGTCTAGATCGGGTTTTAGATGACCTGGGAGCGTTTCGGCGCCTATTGTGGAAGTTGGCATTTTGGAAGGATTTTGTAAATTTGGGTTGGAGTGCATTTCGATGCTATCGATATCCGTTTGGATTCTGAGTCTGGGAATAGCTCAGTATGGTGATTCTGGTATTGGGAGCGCGCCCGGAAGTAGATTTGGAGGTCCGTACGTCATTTCGGGGTCATTTGGCGAAAGTTAGAAATTTGAAGGTTTTTGGAGAGTTTGACCGGGAGTGAACTTTTTGATATCGGGGTCGGATTCTGATTCCGGAAGTTGGAGTAGGTCCTTAACGTCAAATGTGACATGTGTGCCAAATTTGAAGGCAATCAGGCGTGATTTGATAGGTTTTGGCATCGCATGAGGAAGTTTGAAATTCTAAAGTTCATAAAGCTTGAATTGGAGTGCGATTCGTGGTATTAGTGTTGTTTGATATGATTTGAGGCCTTGAGAAGGTCTGCATTTTGTTTTGGAACTGGTTGGCGTGATTGGATGGGGTTCCGGGGGCCTCGGGTGGATTCCGGGTGGTTAACAGATTTTAAAAAAGTTGAATTTTAGGAAGGGCTGAAGCAGCTGGGCTTCTGGTGTAATCCCTCGAGGGCCGCAGGTGCGAGTCCGCAGATGCGGTCGAGATTCGCAGAAGCGGGACCGCACCTGCGCGCGTGGAGCCGCAGATGCGGAGTTGAGGGGTCTGGTGGAAGACCGCAGAAGTGGTAGTTGGGCCGCACCTGCGGAACCGCATGAGTGGTCAAGTGACCGCAGGTACGGAAGTCGGGGTTGGGCAGTGTCTTCTTTAAAATGAGGGTTTGGCTCTATCTCATTTCATTTCGCCCATGGGAGCTGATTTTGGAGCACATTGGAGTGCCATCTTCATCAATCATAATGGGGTAAGTGCTTTCTTCATAATTTTGAGTCTAATACATGAGTTTATATGGATTTAGACATAAAAATTGTAGAAATTTGGAATTTTGAAGAAAAACCTAGAAATTGATATTTTTGGAATTTGACCACGAAATTGGGTAAGGAATTGAGAAAAAATTATATATTTGAGTTAGTAATGCTATGGGTAATGTTTTACTTCAAAAATATTTCCGGAATCCGCGCACGTGTGCCCGAAGGTGATTTTATCGACTTTTCGAGCGGAGCTGAGAATTGATGTAAATTGAATTGTTGTGAGTATTAGAGTATATTTTTATGGGTTTGAACATTTATTGACTAGTTTGGAGCGTTCGGCATCGGTTTGAATTGTTGGAAAGGCTTGGGCGTCGGCTATGGAACTTCGGAGCGAGGTAAGTCTCCTTTCTAACCTTGTAAGAGGGAATTAACCCCATAGGTGAATTAAATCAATACGTGCTTATATTTGTAACCTTATGGTCAATACGTACGCACGAGGTGACGAGAATCCGTGCGTAACTACTATTATGCTTAAGTCCGGGTAGTCTAGGATCCAAAAGCATGCTATACTTGCGATATTTGTAACCTTATGGTCAATTTAAATTGCTTAAATCATATCGAACTAAGGTTAAACATCATTTTCTTGACTGTTAAAAGAGGATTTGCCATTTCCTTGGACAATTGCTCCTTGATGAATTATTGACTGACTGTTTGAATGTGTTTATCTTTCGAGGAACGGTAAATAGATGCATCTATGGTTTGCGTCGTTCGACCTCGACATGATTTGCGCATGACATAATTGATTGTTTTGGAATTATTGATAATTGATATGGCCTCATTGGCCAGAGATATAATTGTTAAAAAATGAAAATAAATTTGGAAATCCCCTATTAACAAAAGAATTATTTACCTGCTTCATGTTACTTAGTTTACAACTGCCTTATAAAATCCATAATTCATCATATTATCGATATATTATTGTTGGCCATAGTAAGCGTCCGAGTCGACTCTTCGTCACTACTTCTTCGAGGTTAGGGAGATATTTACTAGGTACACGTTGATTTATGTACTCATACTACACTTGCTGCATATTTTTGTGCAGATGCATATATGTCTAGCAGTCTTGCGGGCGCAGAGGTGCGGTAAATGTGGAGACTTAGGTGAGCTGCATTTCCATCTACGATCCGCAGCCAGCAGAGTCCCCTTCAGAGTTTCTTATGTATTTTCCTGTCTGATTTGTATTCTGGATAACTGTTGTATTTTATTTTATCTTCCTAGTTGATGCTCATGCACTTGTGACACCGGGTTCTGAGATGATTATGGGATATTTAGTATTGAAATTGGAAAACATTATTATTATTCTTAAAGTTTGTTTGTTACTTTAAATTTAAGCAAATTTATGTTTTCAGAAACACTAAAAATGAGAATTTAATTAACTATTTAGTGTTGGTTTGCCTGACAGTGGTGTCCGGCGCCATCATGACCTTTAATGGATTTTGGGCCGTGACATAAATAGAAGCTACGCACGGACTCTCGTCACTTCGTGCGTACGTATCCCCCCACACTTAGCAACAATTATTAATTTAAATCACTTATGGGGTAATTTTCCCCTTACAAGGTTAGGCAAGAGACTTACCTCGACTTGCTCCAATTTAATCCACTAGTAGGCCGTTTCCTCGATTATCCAACTTCGAATGGCTCGAATCTAGCCAAAATAATTCGATACAGTCACCAAATATTCTAGGAATCAATTTCATAAAAAAAAACTATATTTTTAATAAAAATTCGAAATAAACTCAAAAATCGTGTGTGGGGCCCACGTCTAGGAATCCGGCAAAAATTACAAAATATGAACGCCCATTCAATCACGAGTCTACCCATACCAAAATTACTAAATTTCGATAACAATTCGGCCCTCAAATCCTCAAATTTATCCAAGAGGGTTTTCAAACTTTTCCAACTTAACTCACCAATCAAATGATAAAAACAGTGATGGATTTGGGTAATTTAACTAATATTGAGTTAAGAACACTTACCCATTTATTTTCTCTGAAAATCTCCCAAAAATTATCTCAATCCGAGTTCCAAATCGATAAAAATGAAAACTCCCATTTTCAGGACTTAAACTCTCTGCCCTGTGATTTTTTCTACGTGATCGCGAACATTCTCACGCGATCGCATAGCACAAATTTTTAATGCCCAAAAATAACCTTACGTGATCGCGAAAAATCCCACGCGATTGTGAAGCACTGACTCCGCAAACCTACTCTGTGGCCCGGCTCCTCCCTCCGTTCCTATTCGCGAACGCGACCTTAGCCACGTGTTCGCATTGCACAGCTCACCCAACCTACGGGATCACGGACACTCCCACGCGATCGCATAGAAAAAATTTCCAGCTGCCCAATTAAGCCTATACGATCGCGAACCTTCTCACGCGATCGCGTAGAAGGAAACCAGACATCAGATTTCAGCAAACTCCAAATCCAAAAATTGATCTGTTAGACGTTCGAAACTCACCCGTGTCCCTCGGGACCTCAACCCAAAACACCAACAAGTCCTAAAATATCATACGAACTTAGTCGAAATCTCAAATCACATCAAACAACGCTAAAATCATGAATCATACTCCAATTTAAGCTTAATGGAACTTAAAATTTCCAACTTCTACATTCGATGCTGAAACTTATCAAATCAAGTCCGATTGACCTCAAATTTTGCATACCCGTCATAAATGACATAACAAAGCTATGAAAATTTTCGAAACTGGGTTCCGACTCCGATATCAAAAAGTTAACTCCCCGGTCAAACTTCCAAACTTAAATTTCTATTTTAACAATTTCAAGCCTAATTTAACTACGAACTTCCAAATAAAATTTCAAACATGATCCTAAGTCCAAAATCACCATACAGAGTTGTTGGAATCATAAAAATTCTATTCCGGGGTCATTTTCTAAAAATGTTGACCGAAGTCAAATTTAGCATTTTAAGGCCAACTTAAGGAACCAAGTGTTCAGATTTTAACCCGGACACTTTCAAATCCCTAACCAACTATCCCCGCGAGTCATAAATTAATAAAAGCGCATACATGGAGTTTTATTTAGGGGAACAAGGTTCTAAAAGTTAAAATGACCGGTTGGGTCATTACATTCTCCACCCCTTAAACAAATGTTCGTCCTCGAACAAATTTAAAATTGTACCTGGAGTGTTGAATAAGTGTGGATATCTGCTCCGCATGTCTTCCTCGGCCTCCCAAGTCGCTTCCTCGACTGGTTATCCCCTCCACTGGACTTTTACTACAGAAATCTTCTTGGACCTCAACTTGTGAACTTGTCTATCAACAATGGCAACTGGCTCCTCTTCATAACCCAAGCTTTTATCTACCTGAACTGTACTGAAGTCTAATACATGTGACAGGTCGGCATGATACTTCCGAAGCATAGATACATGGAAAATCGGATGGACTCCTGATAGACTCGGAGGCAAAGCAAGCTCGTAAGCAACCTCCCCAACTCGTCTCAACACCTCAAATGGGCCTATATACCTTGGGCTCAACTTGACCTTCTTCCCAAATCTCATGATTCCCTTCATCAGCGAAACCTTCAAGAGAACTTTCTCACCCACTATAAATGATAATTCACGCGCTTTCTGATCCGCGTAACTTCTGTCTGGACTTTGCTGTACGAAGTCGCTCCTGAATTAACTTTACCTTTTCTAAGGCATCTTTCACCAAATCAGTATTATATAACTTAGTCTCACTGGGCTCAAACCATCCGATGGGCGAACGACATCGTCGACCATATAAAGCCTCAAATGGAGCCATCTCGATGCTGGATTGGTAACTGTTGTTATAAGCAAACTCGGCTAAAGGCAAGAAACGATCCCACTGACCTCCAAAGTCGATCACACATGCCCTGAGCATATCCTCCAAATTCTGAATTGTCCGCTCCGACGGCCCGTCGGTCTGCGAATGAAAGGCTGTGCTGAGCTCTACACTGGTCCCCAGTTCACTCTGTACTGCTTTCCAGAAATGTGAAGTAAACTGAGGGCCTCTATCTAATATGATGGAAATTGTCACACCGTGCAACCGAACTATCTCCTGAATATAAATCTAGGCCAACCTCTCCGAAGTATACGTAGTCACAACCGGAATAAAGTGTGCCGACTTGGTCAACCTGTCGACAATGACCCAAACTGCATCAAACTTCCGCAAGGTCCGCGGCAACCCGACCACAAAGTCTATAGTAATACATTCCCATTTCCACTCTGGTATAGTCATCTGCTCAAGTAGGCCACCTGGCCTCTGGTGCTTATATTTAACTTGCTGGCAATTTAGACACGTAGCTACATACTCAACTATGTCCTTTTTCATCCTCTGCCACCAATAATGTTGCCTTAAGTCACGATACATCTTCGTAGCACCTGGATGAATAGAATACCGAGAACTGTGTACCTCCTCTAAAATCCTTTTCCTCAGTCCATCCACATTAGGAACACATAAACGATCCTGGAGTCGCAGAACACTATCCGCGCCAATAGTAACTTCCTTGGTACCACCCAATAGTACCGTTTCTCGAAGAACCATTAAGTGTGGATCATCATACTGGCGAGCCTTGATTTCTCAAGTAGTGAAGACTGAGCCACAATACACACAAGAACTCGGCTGGGCTCTGAAATATCCAGCCTCATAAGTCTGTTAGCCAAGGACTGAATATCCAAAGCTAATGGCCTCTCCTCTGTTGAAATGAAAGCCAAACTACCCATACTCTATGCCTTTCTACTCAAGGCGTCTACAACTACATTTGCTTTGCCCGGATGATACAGAATGGTAATATCATAATCTTTTAGTAACTCAAGACATGTGCGCTGCCTCAAATTTAGGTCCCTCTGCTTGAACAAATGCTACAAACTATGATGATCAATGTAAACTTCACAAGACACCCCATAAAGATAATGCCTCCAAATCTTAAGAGCGTGAACAATTGCAGCTAACTCCAAATCATGTACCGGGTAATTCTTCTCATGGGGGTTCTGCTGACGTGAAGCATATGCAATAACTCGCCCCTCCTGCATTAATACACAACCCAAACCAACGCGTGAAGCGTCACAATACCCTATATACATCCCCGAACTGGAAGGCAACACTAACACTGGTGTTGTAGTGTCACGACCCCAAATTCCCTCCGTAGGATGTCGTGATGGCACCTAGTCTCTAAGACTAGGTAAGCCTATCAATGCAGAATAAAAATAGAAATCTAAAATTTTACATAATGACAACTCCCAAAACCTGGTAGAAATAAGTCACAAGCTTTTAAGAATTTATTTTCTATGTCTCCATACATCAGAGTCTAAAACAAATAAGGAAGACAACATAGTAAGATAGAAGGGGACTCCGGAGTTTGTGGACGCTGGCAGATATACCTTGAAGTCTCCTCGTATAGCTAGTTTACTGATGCCTGGTTTAATAATTTGTACCTGGATCTGCACAAAAAGATGTGCAGAAGCGTAATATGAGTACACCGCAGCGGTACCCAGTAATTGCGAAGCCTAATCTTGGTAGAGTAGTGACGAGGTCAGGTCAGGCCCTACTGGAAAATAATAATTGCATGGTAAAATTTTTAACAATATAATAAAATAAAATGACAATGGAAATGAATCAAGTAGCATGTCACCATTTAATTACACAAAGTAATGGCAATAATATCTCGTGGAATCAAAACAGAATTCCTTTCAACTTTTTAAAAAAATCACAACAAATAATCAAAGGCAATTGTGGCCATAAATCAATATCAACAAGGGCACTCCCGAGGTACCGCCTCGTAGTCCCAAATCATAAATAAATTCACAATATCTCATTTCCTTATCTCACCGCGGGAGCCTTCACAATTTATATTTAAGGAAAATATTTTTTTCAGAAATAGCATCCCGCGTTTTAGCCATCCTTATGACACCGCATGACTTCTAGTAGTTCTCCCTACTAGCCAGACATATCAAGCCACTCTTATCTCACCGCATGTGTTTCACACCCAAACCTTATACCACTGCATGCGTATCAATATCATAATATATCACAATTTGCACCTCAAGTGCCCAAATATTTCAATTTGCCAAAATAATTCAACAACAATATTTTTTCACAATAAAGAGCTCACGACTCCATCACAATGAGTACAAAAATCTTACAAAAATATTTAGGAATAAATAATTTAGCAAAATAATATTTCAAAGTCTTTAATATGTTGCTTCAATACCAAATTTAAAAATGTCAATACTTTATATTAATAATATTTAATTTAAAGAAAATCAATCTTCAATTAATGCACATTATAAAAGAAACCAAGTTCCAACTAAACAGATAAAACAATCAACAGGAAAAGGTCAAGCAAATTTAAAGTATATAAATCAAATCAATGATGGAGAATATAACAAGATTTAATAATTTAATTAGTATGCAACGGTGATCTTCACAATTTAAAAACATAATCCTTCACACATAGTCCGTGTACACACTCGTCACCTCGTGTACACGACTTTTATAACATTACAATTAATAACAATCCTAGGGGAACTTTCCCCCACACAAGGCTAGACAAGTCACTTACCTCGACTTGCTCCAATTTAACCAAGTAGTATGCCTTTTTCTCGATTTTCTGACTCCGATCGACTCGTATCTAGTCATAATACCAATCCTAGGGGCCACGTCTCGGAATTCGGTGAAACTCACAAAATGCGATAACCCATTCAATTACGAGTCCAACCATACCAGTTTCACTCAAATTCGACTCCGAATCGATACCGAAATCTCAAAAATTCGTTTTTATGAGATTTCAAAAATTTTCCAAATTCCAATCTCAAAACACTAATTAAATGGTGAAAACAATGATATATTTGTGTATATAGACCAAATCCGAGTTAGAATCACTTACCCCAATGTCTTTTCTTGAAAATCTATCAAAATTCACCTCTGCTCAAGCTCCAGTTTGTTAAAAATGGCGAATGGGATGAATGCCCTCTTTTATAAATCTGTCCAGGCAGCCTTCGGAACTGGGCCTCAATCATGACTTTGATCATGGCCCTCGAGCCTACGCCTCGATCACTGGGCTCGATTTCTGGGCAGAAGAACATTTGCAACAACTTTTGCAGCAGTTGTTTAAGTCCCATTTTTGATCTGTTAACCATCTGAAACTCACCCGAGGCCCTCGGGACCTCAACCAAATATACCAACAAGTCCTAAAATATCATACGAACTTATTTGAAACCTCAAATCATATAAAACGACGCTAAAATCATGAATCATGCTCCAATTCAAGCTTAATGAAACTTAGAATTTTTAACTTCTACATTCGATGTCGAAACCTATCAAATCAAGTCTGATTGACCTCAAATTTTGCACACAAGTCATAAATGACATAACGGAGCTGTGAAAATTTTCAGAACTGGATTCCAACCCCGATTTCAAAAAGTCAACTCCTCGGTCAAACTTTCAAATTTAAATTCCTATTTTAGCCATTTCAAGCCTAATTGCACTACAGACTTCCAAATAAAATTCGATCACACTCCTAGGGACCTCGGAATTTGATTCTGGGCATACACCCAAGTTCTAAATCACGATACGGACCTGCCAAAACTGTCAAAATACTGATCTGAGTCCGTTTGCTCAAAATGTTGACCAAAATCAACTTAGTTGAGTTTTAAAGCTCTAATTCACATTTTAATCTATTTTTCACATAAAAACTTTTCGGAAAATTTTACGGACTACACACACAAGTCAAGTAATGATAAATAGTACTTTTTGAGGTCTTAGAACACAGAATTAATTATTAAATTTAAAGATGACATTTTGGGTCATCACATGTAGTCAATGCTGTCTTGAGCTTCTGAAAGTTCACCTCAAAATCATCGGACCATCGGAACGGAACACCCTTCTGGGTTAATTTAGTCAAAGATGATATAATAGAAGCAAAACCCTTCACGAACCGACGATAATAACCTGTTAAACCTAGAAAACGCTTGATCTCAGTCGCTGAAGTGGGACGATGCCAATTCTGAACTACCTCGACCTTTTTGGGATCAACTTTAATACCCTCGCCCGATACAATATGCCCCAAAAATGCTACAGAATCTAGCCAAAACTCACATTTAGAGAACTTAGCATATAGCTTTTGTTCCCGCAGTGTCTGAAGCACCACTCTTATATGCTACTCGTGCTCCTCCTTACTGCGCGAATAGATCAAAATGTCATCGATGAAGACAATAACAAACGAATCAATATATGGCCGGAATACCCTGTTCATCAAATCCATGAACGCTGCCGGGGCATTACTCAAATCGAATAACATCACCAAAAACTCATAATGACCATATCTAGTTCGGAAAGCACTCTTCGGAACATCCGAATCCCAAATCTTCAACTGGTCGTACCCCGACCTCAAGTCGATCTTAGAGAACACCCTAGCACCCTGCAACTGGTCAAATAGATCATCAATACGCGGCAACGGGTACTTGTTCTTAATAGTGACTTTGTTCAATTGGCGATAATCAATGCACGTTCGCATCGTTCCATCCTTCTTCTTCACAAATAACACTGGTGCACCCCAAGGCGATACACTCGGTCTGATGAACCCTTTGGCTAGTAACTCCTCAAGTTGTTCTTTCAATTATTTTGGAGCCATGTGATACAGTGGGATAGATATAGGCTGGGTATCTGAAGCCAAGTCAATACAAAAATCAATATCATGATCTGGTGGCATGCTTGGAAGATCTAAAGGAAATACATCGGAGAACTCTCGAACTACAGGCACTGAATCAGTAGTCGGGGTCTCTACAGTAGTATCCCGAACATAGGCTAGATAAGACAAATAACCCTTATCAACCATATGTTGAGACTTCATAAAATAAATAACCCGATTAGATGCACTAACAGACGAACCCTTCCACTCCAGCCTAGGCAATGCTGGAATAGCCAAGGTAACAGTCTTGGAATGGAAATCTAGGATGGCATGATATGAAGATAACCAGTCCATGACCAGAATGATTTCATAGTCGGTCATCTCAAGCAGTAGAAGATCTTCTCTAATTTCATAACCACAGAATGTAATAATGCAGGACCGGTAGATCCGATCCACAATAACAGAATCGCACACAGGAGTGGACACATAAACAAGACTACTCAAGGACTCACGAGAAACACCCAGGAAATGAGCAAATAGAGATGACACATAGGAATATGTAGACCCTAGATCAAATAATACAGAGGTATCTTTGCCACAAACAGAGATAATACCTATAATCACTACATCTGAGACCTCTGAATCTGGTCTGGACGGAAAAGCATAGAATCGAGCTAGAGCGCCAACTGGCTGGCCTCCGCCTGGCTGACCTCCACCTCTAGGATGACCCTTACACACCTGCCCTCCACCTCTTGGTGGTCTAACGGCTGGTGGAGCAACAGGTGCGGTAATCATAGGCTGCTGACCCTGCTGCATTGAACAACCCCGAAGTCAGGGGCAGAATCTTCGTATGTGATTGGGATCCCTGTACTCGTAACAACTTTTCGGTGCGATGGGCTGCTGACTAGAAGTATGACCCTGGGGACCTGAATACCCACTGGAAGAACCCTGAATAGCTGGTGGGCGATAAGAACTTTCCGGCATAGCACTGAAATAAGGTCGCATTAGGGTACCTTGGGGAGGCGGCGGTGCTGGATATGGGGGCCTGTTGGACTGCCCTCTCATGAACTGGCCTCTACTGCCAGACGGAGCACCTCTGAACTCTCTAGAATATCTAAACCGCTTATCTCTCATAACCTGCTCTCGGCTACGCTGACGCACACCCTCAATCCTCCGGGCTATCTCCACGACCAACTCATAAGAAGTACCTATCTCAACTTCTCGGGCCATAGTTGCCTGAATGCCAGTATGTAAACCCGCAACAAACCTCCGCACTCTCTTCGCCTCAGTAGGGATTATCATAAGTGTATGGCGAGATAACTCAGAGAACCTCGCCTCATAATCGGTCACTGACATCTGACCCTACTGGAGCTGCTCAAACTGAAACCGCAACTCTTCCCTCTGGGAGGGTGGAATATACTTATCCAGGAAAATACGGGTGAATCTGTCGCAAGTCATGAGAGGAGAATCTGCTGGTCTGCCAAGAAGATAAGACTTCCACCATCTACGGGCTCTGCCCTCTATCTGAAAAGTAGCAAAGTCTACCCCATGAGACTCCAATATCCTCATGTTGTGCAGTCTATCCCTGCACCGATCAATGAAGTCCTGGGGATCCTCATGTCGCTTACCCCCAAAGACAGGAGGATGTAGTCTAGTCCATCTTTCCAATAGCTTCTGCGGCTCGGCAGTCGCAGCTGGTCTAGGCTCAGGTGTAGCTGTTGCTACTGGCTGGGCTCCACCCACGGGTAGTGCACCCTGGGTCTGATATATAGCAGTTGCCTGCCCATGAGCCTGTGCGGTAGGATTCTGTGCTCCCACGCCCGCCTGAGATGTGGCTGGGTCTGCCGAAAATAAACCGGCCTGAGTCATAGTGTCCATGAACCGCAACATACGGCCCATGACCTCCTGGAATCCCAGTGCAGACGTGAAATCTACCGGAGCTGGCTCTGCCACGGGCACCTCGCCCTGTTCCTCAATAATGGGATCCTCTGCTGGACCTACTGGTGGCATAACTGGAACCATCTGGGGACGTCCTTGTCCCCTACTATTCTCGGCCTCTGCCTCGGTCTCTAACAACAGAGGGAGTAGCTCTTCCCTGGTTTGGAACCTCATTAGAGCGCGTTCTCACCATCTATGAGAGAATAAGAGAAAGATATTTAGTTCTACATAAATTGCACGATGGAAGATGAAGAAAGGTAGTTTCCTAACACCCTATAGCCTCTCGAAGATAAGTACAGACGTCCGTACCGATCCACAAGACTCTATTAGGTCTGCTTATAACTTGTGAGACCTACGTGAACCTAGTGCTCTGATACCATGTTGTCACGACCCAAATTCACCTATAGGTTGTGATGGCGCCCAACTTCCATCTAGGCAAGCCAACTAATGATTTAAACATATATTTATTTCTTTAAAAATTATTCGAGTAATAAAACTCGGAGTACTTGTAAAAATAATTAAGACAATGTGAGAAATAAGATAAGTTAAAACCCAAGTAAAATAATTAAATCCAAGAACAATTCTACTAGTGTGTGCCAAGACCTGGTGTCACAAGTGTATGAGCATCTAGTAGATTATACAAAAATTTTAAATACTGTCTGAAATGAAATAGATAGAATAAAATTTCAAGAAGGGGCACTAATTGCTGCAGAACGGCTCAGAAAGGCAGCTCACCACTAAGCCTCTGGATAACGTGGGTGCGCGCTGATAGGTCCAACTATAGCACCTGTCTCAGGTCCTGCACAAAAAAAGTGCAGCAAGTGTAGCATGAGTACATAAACAACGTGTACCCAGTAAATATCAAGCCTAATCTCGAAGAGTTAGTGACGAGAGGTCGACTTTGACACTCACTAAGGGTCAATAATAATAAATAAAATAAAAATAAAAATATTTAAATCAACATGATTTATAGAATTAACAATAATTTTCTTTAACCAGCAGAAATAATTAAATTCCTTCAAATACGACAATTCCCAATTTATTTAACTTCACAAGCTGCAATTAAAATATCAAGGTATCGTGTAATTATTATTATTAGGTACAATTTCTGCCGAGGTCGTACGGCTCGATCCAGAGTGTCGTGTACACTACCGAGGGACGTGCGGCGTGATCCATAGATGCATCTATACTGCCGAGGCGTTCGACCTGCTCCACAAGAAAGGAGGACATTTTCTTATGTACCTCCGGAATGAGGATATATATATTATGAGATTAATGCAAGAGGGTGTACAATTTATTTTAATAATTAATTAATTTATACAAAAATTCAAGTATATGAGATTTCAATCTTTTACTATTTTTCCTAACAATTGACAGTATAGTTCAAATATTTTAATTAAATAAAGGATACAATTAACATATATAATTCATGATTTGAGTCCTAAACTACCCCGACTTTAGTATAAATAGTAGCTACGTACGGACTCTCGTCACTTCGTGCGTACGTAGCCCTCACAATTAGCAACACTTATTAATTTAAATCACCTATGGGGTAATTTCCCCCTTATAAGGTTAGGCAAGAGACTTACCTCGACTTGCTCCAATTTAATTCACTAATAGGCCTTTTCCTCGATTATCCAACTCTGAATGGCTCGAATCTAGCCAAAATAATTCGATACAGTCACCAAAAATTATAGGAATCAATTTCATAAGAAAATATTACATTTTTCAATAAAAATTCGAAATTAACTCAAAAATCATTCGTGGGGCCCACGTCTCGGAATTCGACGAAAATTACGAAATATGAATGCCCATTCAACCACGAGTCTACCTATACCAAAATTACTAAATTCCGATAAAAATTCGGCCCTCAAATCCTCAAATTAATCCAAGAGGGTTTTCAAACTTTTCCAACTTAATTCACCAATCAAATGATAAAAACAGTGATGAATTCGGGTAATTTAACCAATATTGAGTTAAGAACACTTATCCCGTTGTTTTCTCTGCCTAGTGATTTCTTCTACGCGATCGCGAACATTCTCACGCGATCGCGTAGCACAAATTTTTATAGTCCAAAAATAACCCTACGCGATCGCGGAAAATCCCATGCGATCGCGAAGCACTGACTCCGCAAATCTATGCGAAGCATTAAGCGTGTGGCCCAGCTCCTCCCTCTGTTCCTCTTCGCGAACGCGGCCTTAGCCACGCGTTCGCATAGCACAGCTCGCCCAACCTACGCGATCGCGGACACTCCTATGCAATCGCATAGAACGAATTTCCAGCTGCCCAATTAAACCTACGCCATCGTGAACCTTCTCACGCGATCGCGTAGAAGGAAACCAGACACCAGATTTCAGCAAACTCCAAATCCAAAAATTGATCTGTTAGCCGTCCGAAACTCACCCGAGTCCTTTGGGACCTCAACCAAAAACACCAACAAGTCCTTAAATATCATACGAACTTAGTCGAAACCTCAAATCACATCAAACAACGCTAAAATCACGAATCATACTCCAATTCAAGTTTCATGAAATTTAAATTTTCCAGCTTCTACATTCGATGCCGAAACCTATCAAATCAAGTCCGATTGACCTCAAATTTTGCACACAAATCATAAATGACATAATAGAGCTATGAAAATTTTCAGAACTGAGTTCCGACTCCGATATCAAAAAGTCAACTCCCCGGTCAAACTTCCAAACTTAAATTCCTATTATAGCCATTTCAAGCCTAATTTAACTACGGACTTCCAAATAAAATTTTGAACACGCTACTAAGTCCAAAATCACCACACGGAGCTATTGGAATCATCAAAATTCTATTCCAGGGTCATTTTCTAAAAATGTTGACCGAAGTCAAACTTAGCATTTTAAGGCCAACTTAAGGAACCAAATGTTTCGATTTCAACCCGGACACTTCCAAATTCCTAACCAACCATCTCTGGGAGTCATAAATTAATAAAAACACATATAGAGAGTTTTATTTAGGGAAACATAGTTCTAAAAGTCAAAATGACCGGTTGGGTCATTACAAGTCTTTTTTAAAAACTTATGTTATACTGTTCAAATTTCTTCAATTGTCTAAATTTATCAATAATTTTATTGAGTGTTATTTATTTATTTATTATTTATAATTAATTATTTATTAATTAAGACTATAAATATCATAAAATTCTCTTTATTCCCATCTTTTCGTACATTCTTTTCTATTGTAATATTTGATTAGTTTTCTTATTTTGAAATTTACTAAAAATTTAAATAATATAATATTTTTTACTAAATTATAATTTTAAATTCATCAAAAGTATAAAGATATACGCCTTTTTATTATTTTTATAAAAACATTACCAATATGTGTGTGTGTGTATATATATATATATATATAGAGAGAGAGAGAGAGATAGAGAGAGAGAGAGAGAGGGGGGGGTGGGGAGAAAGAGACTACTATATTAGAAAATAACTACTCCCCAATTTGAATTAAAAGTTTTTTTATTTCTTTATTTTCGTTTTAATTATTTTAAAATAATTTTAAACTCCAAGTTAAAACTATTCCTCAATTTGAATTGGCAATTGCTTTTTTAAAATTTCTATAACTCCAACTTGAAACTACTTCCCAATTTGAATGGGCAATTTTTTTTTTAGTGTAGCTAATTATAACTATATTTTTTAATTCAAATAGCGTAACCAATTAATTTAAAATTTAAAAACTCAAAAGGGGTTTTAGCTAGAAATATAGTTTATTTTATCTTAAAACTCCAACTTGAAACTACTCCCCAATTTGAATTGGCAATTTTATTTTATTTTTAATTTCATTTTTTATCATAAAATAATTTTAAAACTCCAACTTGAAACTACTCCCTAATTTGAATGGGTAGATTTTTAAATTTATATTTTTTCCTCTTTTTATTACATCTAATATTTTTTAATATAAATAATTTTAAAACTCCAACTTGAAACTACTCCCTAATTTGAATGGGTAGATTTTTAAATTTATATTTTTTCCTCTTTTTATTACATCTAATATTTTTTAATATAAATAATTTTAAAACTCCAACTTGAAACTACTCCCTAATTTGAATGGGTAGATTTTTAAATTTATATTTTTTCCTCTTTTTATTACATCTAATATTTTTTAATATAAATAATTTTAAAACTCCAACTTGAAACTACTCCCTAATTTGAATGGGTAGATTTTTAAATTTATATTTTTTCCTCTTTTTATTACATCTAATATTTTTTAATATAAATAATTTTAAAACTCCAACTTGAAACTACTCCCTAATTTGAATGGGTAGATTTTTAAATTTATATTTTTTCCTCTTTTTATTACATCTAATATTTTTTAATATAAATAATTTTAAAACTCCAACTTGAAACTACTTCCCAATTTGAATGGGTATTTGATTTTTATATTTTCACCTTTTTATTATAGCTAACTATAAGATATCTATATTTATATCATTCAAATATAATAACCAATTAATTCAAAATTTAAAATTCAAAAGGGGTTTTTAGTAGAAAAGAAGTTTATTTTATCTTAAAACTCCAACTTGAAACTAATTCCCAATTTGAATTGGAAATTTTTATTTTTTTAATTTTATTTTTATTTTAAAATAATTTTAAAACTCCAACTTTGTTGAAGCTTAGTACTAAAAATCTACACTTGTCGTCTTATGGTTATACCACTTGGCATCATATAATTATTTACTTCTTTTTTATATATACAAAGTAAAATAGATATTTATATAGACTACTATATTAGAAAGAAACTACTCCCCAATTTGAATTGAATTTTTTTTATTTCTTTATTTTCGTTTTTTTATTTTAAAATAATTTTAAAACTCCAACTAAACTACTTTCCAATTTAAATTGAAAGTTTTTTTATTTTTTATTTTCGATGTTTATTTTAAAATAATTTTAAAAATTCAACTTTAAACTACTCCCCAATGTGAATGTGTAGGTTTTTTATTATATATTTTCGTTTTTTATTATAGCTAATTGTTTTTATTTTTTATTTTTTCATTTTAAAATAATTTTAAAACTTCAACTTAAAACCACTCCCCAATTTGAATGGGAATATATATATATATATATTTATTATAGTAAAATATTTTTACTATAGCTAATTATAAGATATTTATATTTATTAATTCAAATAGAGTAACCAATTAATTCAAAATTTAAAAAGATTTTTCTAGTTAAAAAGGTAGCTTATTTTGTCTTAATAATGCCACTTGAATTTTTGTGGTTNCTGTATATTCATTTGTTTTACTATAGCTAATTATAAAATATTTATATTTATTAATTCAAATAGAGTAACCAATTAATTCAAAATTTAAAAAGATTTTTCTAGTTAAAAAGGTAGCTTATTTTGTCTTAATAATGCCACTTGAATTTTTGTGGTTATGCCACTTGTCTTAATAATGTGCATTTGCCTCTCCTTTTATTATATATAGATT
>AWOL01S0032461.1:51802-61990 GCA_000715115.1 Nicotiana otophora
GATTTTTATATTTTCACCTTTTTTTTATAGCTAACTATAATATATTTATATTTATATCATTCAAATATAATAACCAATTAATTCAAAATTTAAAATTCAAAAGGGGTTTTTAGTAGAAAAGAAGTTTATTTTATCTTAAAACTCCAACTTGAAACTAATTCCCAATTTGAATTAGAAATTTTTATTTTTTTAATTTCATTTGTATTTTAAAATAATTTTAAAACTCCAACTTTGTTGAAGCTTTGTACTAAAAATCTACACTTGTCGTCTTATGGTTATACCACTTGGCATCATATAATTATTTACTTCTTTTTTAGATATACAAAGTAAAATAGATATTTATATAGACTACTATATTAGAAAGAAACTACTCCCCAATTTGAATTGAATTTTTTTTATTTCTTTATTTTCGTTTTTTTATTTTAAAATAATTTTAAAACTCCAACTAAACTACTTCCCAATTTAAATTGAAAGTGTTTTTATTTTTTATTTTCGATGTTTATTTTAAAATAATTTTAAAAGTCCAACTTGAAACTACTCCCCAATGTGAATGTGTAGGTGTTTTATTATATATTTTAGTTTTTTTATTATAGCTAATTGTTTTTATTTTTTATTTTTTTATTTTAAAATAATTTTAAAACTTCAACTTAAAACCACTCCCCAATTTGAATGGGAATATATATATATATTTATATATATTTATTATAGTAAAATATTTTTACTATAGCTAATTATAAGATATTTATATTTATTAATTCAAATAGAGTAACCAATTAATTCAAAATTTAAAAAGATTTTTCTAGTTAAAAAGGTAGCTTATTTTGTCTTAATAATGCCACTTGGATTTTTGTGGTTATGCCACTTGTCTTAATAATGTGCATTTGCCTCTCCTTTAATTATATATAGATAGTTTATTTTATTTTAAAACTCCAACTTGAAACTACTCCCCAATTTGAATTGGCAATTTTATTTTATTTTTAATTTCATTTTTTATCATAAAATAATTTTGAAACTCCAACTTGAAACTACTCCCTAATTTGAATGGGTAGATTTTTAAATTTATATTTTTTCCTCTTTTTGTTACATCTAATATTTTTTAATATAAATAATTTTAAAACTCCAACTTGAAACTACTTCCCAATTTGAATGGGTATTTGATTTTTATATTTTCACCTTTTTTTTATAGCTAACTATAATATATTTATATTTATATCATTCAAATATAATAACCAATTAATTCAAAATTTAAAATTCAAAAGGGGTTTTTAGTAGAAAAGAAGTTTATTTTATCTTAAAACTCCAACTTGAAACTAATTCCCAATTTGAATTGGAAATTTTTATTTTTTTAATTTCATTTGTATTTTAAAATAATTTTAAAACTCCAACTTTGTTGAAGCTTTGTACTAAAAATCTACACTTGTCATCTTATGGTTATACCACTTGGCATCATATAATTATTTACTTCTTTTTTAGATATACAAAGTAAAATAGATATTTATATAGACTACTGTATTAGAAAGAAACTACTCCCCAATTTGAATTGAATTTTTTTTATTTCTTTATTTTCGTTTTTTTATTTTAAAATAATTTTAAAAGTCCAACTTGAAACTACTCCCCAATTTGAATTGAATTTTTTTTATTTCTTTATTTTCGTTTTTTTATTTTAAAATAATTTTAAAAGTCCAACTTGAAACTACTCCCCAATGTGAATGTGTAGGTGTTTTATTATATATTTTAGTTTTTTTATTATAGCTAATTTTTTTTATTTTTTATTTTTTCATTTTAAAATAATTTTAAAACTTCAACTTAAAACCACTCCCCAATTTGAATGGGAATATATATATATATATATTTATTATAGTAAAATATTTTTACTATAGCTAATTATAAGATATTTATATTTATTAATTCAAATAGAGTAACCAATTAATTCAAAATTTAAAAAGATTTTTCTAGTTAAAAAGGTAGCTTATTTTGTCTTAATAATGCCACTTGAATTTTTGTGGTTATGCCACTTGTCTTAATAATGTGCATTTGCCTCTCCTTTTATTATATATAGATTTATTATAGCTAACTATAATATATCTATATTTATATCATTCAAATATAATAACCAATTAATTTAAAATTTAAAATTCAAAAGGGGTTTTTAGTAGAAAAGAAGTTTATTTTATCTTAAAACTCCAACTTGAAACTAATTCCCAATTTGAATTAGAAATTTTTATTTTTTTAATTTCATTTGTATTTTAAAATAATTTTAAAACTCCAACTTTGTTGAAGCTTTGTACTAAAAATCTACACTTGTCGTCTTATGGTTATACCACTTGGCATCATATAATTATTTACTTCTTTTTTAGATATACAAAGTAAAATAGATATTTATATAGACTACTATATTAGAAAGAAACTACTCCCCAATTTGAATTGAATTTTTTTTATTTCTTTATTTTCGTTTTTTTATTTTAAAATAATTTTAAAACTCCAACTAAACTACTTCCCAATTTAAATTGAAAGTGTTTTTATTTTTTATTTTCGATGTTTATTTTAAAATAATTTTAAAAGTCCAACTTGAAACTACTCCCCAATGTGAATGTGTAGGTGTTTTATTATATATTTTAGTTTTTTTATTATAGCTAATTTTTTTTATTTTTTATTTTTTCATTTTAAAATAATTTTAAAACTTCAACTTAAAACCACTCCCCAATTTGAATGGGAATATATATATATATATATTTATTATAGTAAAATATTTTTACTATAGCTAATTATAAGATATTTATATTTATTAATTCAAATAGAGTAACCAATTAATTCAAAATTTAAAAAGATTTTTCTAGTTAAAAAGGTAGCTTATTTTGTCTTAATAATGCCACTTGAATTTTTGTGGTTATGCCACTTGTCTTAATAATGTGCATTTGCCTCTCCTTTTATTATATATAGATTTATTATAGCTAACTATAATATATTTATATTTATATCATTCAAATATAATAACCAATTAATTTAAAATTTAAAATTCAAAAGGGGTTTTTAGTAGAAAAGAAGTTTATTTTATCTTAAAACTCCAACTTGAAACTAATTCCCAATTTGAATTAGAAATTTTTATTTTTTTAATTTCATTTGTATTTTAAAATAATTTTAAAACTCCAACTTTGTTGAAGCTTTGTACTAAAAATCTACACTTGTCGTCTTATGGTTATACCACTTGGCATCATATAATTATTTACTTCTTTTTTAGATATACAAAGTAAAATAGATATTTATATAGACTACTATATTAGAAAGAAACTACTCCCCAATTTGAATTTAATTTTTTTTATTTCTTTATTTTCGTTTTTTTATTTTAAAATAATTTTAAAACTCCAACTAAACTACTTCCCAATTTAAATTGAAAGTTTTTTTATTTTTTATTTTCGATGTTTATTTTAAAATAATTTTAAAAGTCCAACTTGAAACTACTCCCCAATGTGAATGTGTAGGTTTTTTATTATATATTTTCGTTTTTTTATTATAGCTAATTGTTTTTATTTTTTATTTTTTTATTTTAAAATAATTTTAAAACTTCAACTTAAAACCACTCCCCAATTTGAATGGGAATATATATATATATTTATATATATTTATTATAGTAAAATATTTTTACTATAGCTAATTATAAGATATTTATATTTATTAATTCAAATAGAGTAACCAATTAATTCAAAATTTAAAAAGATTTTTCTAGTTAAAAAGGTAGCTTATTTTGTCTTAATAATGCCACTTGAATTTTTGTGGTTATGCCACTTGTCTTAATAATGTGCATTTGCCTCTCCTTTTATTATATATAGATTGTTACTTTAAATACAATATTTATTTTGGTTGTTACTTAAATTTTATTGTATTGTATCGTTAAAAAGTGTCACTTTATGGAACGACCGATTTGGTATGGTCGCGATGTTTCCTTATTTTTTCTCTCATCTTGCCTTTTTTTATTATTAAATAATCCTATTTTATCCTCACCCTACCTTTTTATATAATAATATTATCTCGTATCTTACTTTTTCTTTATAATATTGCAAGTTTATTCTTCATATTGTTGGTGCATGACATCATGAAACGACGATAAACAATACAACCTATCCAAATATTGTATACATCAAAACGATAAAGTACAATATAATACAATACTATATAATATATTATGAAATGATGCATAACAAGCATCCAAACAAGTAACTTTTTTGTTCTTTTCTTATTTTTATTTAATAAAGCATTCGACCCGGCTTAATAATAGCTATGCAGTATTCATGGAATCCTTTTCCTAAACCCATACTTGTTTTTGAGGGTTTTGTTCTTTCAAAATTCACAAGTTTGACACATTGAAAATTTTATTCACCTTTTTTGTCATCGTAAAATTTTATATAATTAAATCAAATGTGTATATTAAAAGTAGTAGCAGTTGATGATGTATCACATAAGAAATAAGTTCATTTGATTCAAATATTTTTATAAGGAATAAAAATATATATGTAAAAAATTATAAATGTTATTTTAAAAGATAATTTAACCTATAATTTAAAATAAGTCGCCAAGGCATACTGCCTGATGGTATATTAGCTAAAAAGCATAATAAATTCAATGATAGGTTAAACCGTCAAACTAATTCATGAATTTACTTCTTTATAATATTGCACTCATCTTTTTTAAAATTCTGGATACTCCTGGCCTCATTTGTTTGCACGTAGTGGGTGTGTGAATCTTAATCATTCAGATCTCAGTCATTAAGTGCGTTTGTTTTTTTTAGATATGAATCTTAATCATTTAGATCTTAACCATTAAGTGTATTTATTTTTTTAATTTTATAACCACTTAATGAGTCTGAATAGATCTTAATTAATTAAGATATATACCGGAGTCTTAATACCATTAAGATGTTATACATTCAAGAATGGCCAAATACATATACAACTCATTCAACTTGACTCCGTTTTTTATTTTGGCACTCTATCTCAACCTTGTTCCATTTTGACCTTCCAACTCTATTTCTTATGTTTTATTTTAACACAAAAGCTGAAATCAGTGCAAAAATATATAGCGCGTGTATATACACAAATCTGAGGTGTAATAAAAATCTAATTAAAAGTTGCCACCTGATTTTTTCATCTTTTATTTAATATAAGCTTGAAGTTTGAAGTGAATCCATGTCTCAAAGAAAATTATTTTTTCATAATGTAATGGATATTTGTTCTTGTGGATTTCAAGTTGAACTGAAAGTATCATGGACGCCAAGAAATTCGGGTTGGGTATTTTAGTATTGACCCATTTGACAAGGATGAGCAACATTTAATTGAATATTTATTACACTTCAGATTTGTGTATACACACGCGATATATGTTTTTGCACTGGTTTCAGCTTTAGTGTTAAAATAAAACATAAGAAATAGAGTTCGAGGACCAAAATGGGACCAAGTTGAATGTGCTGTATATGTATTTGGCCTTCAAGAATTTATATCAAACGCCGTCATATACCATTATAGACTACCATCATCAATTACTATCATTTTCAGCCAAAACTACACCGCCGTCAAGCATGAATATCAGTTGTCATTATCACTAGCTATCATTTAAAAACATCACTGCCAACCACCATTACCACAACAATTGCGGATTACCATTATATATCACCCATTATCATTATTAGTCACCACCACTGTTAACTACTAATGTCATCCACCATCTACTACCCATAATCACCATGATCAACCAATACTACCACCAGCTACTCTCCAATTGCATCTACGACCACTATTGTTAGCCATCACCACCACCAACTATCATATAATTTTTTAAAAATATTTTATTAATATATTATTAGATTAAATAGTACCATTTAATTTGAATTTATACTTATTAATTTTTAAATAAAGACAAGTTTTATACATTCAGATGTAGATAAAACAAAAAATATTAACTATTCAATATGAAAATCTTAATACCACATATTAATATTGAGATATGTATTCAGATTTAGACGTTTTAATCTTAATAAAAACAAATGAGACTCACCGACTAATTATAAAGTCTGGCATTTCAACTAAAATGGTACGTACTACTTAGAAGGGCGGCTCTATTTATCGATAGTATTTCAAACCGTATAATAGTCAACACCATAGACGTGGGAAAACCAAACAGGAACATTGAGTGGTGGGTGCGTCTACCTGTGTTATGTCATGGGCTACTTTCCATCATCGACCCATGACCCTTTGGACGCGCCCCGTGGCATCCTGGAAAGCCTCCCAACGCCTAGCGTCACGGTCGGCCCCGTGGTCTCGGCAGCGCCAAGTGACAAGCGCGTATGCGCCTCTGTTGCTCCACCGATAATAAGTGCTAGCGCCCAGCGGCTGGCGAATGCCAATAGTGCCGTACGCACAGACAATGCCGCACGCACAAATCATCATATTGCCAACAGCGCCGCGTGCACAAACAGTGCCGCGCACCTAGATCCAATGCCAAGCACCTGCGCCCCGCCGCAGAAAGATCCAAATAGTGCTGCGCGCGCCAGCAGCCCAACGCGCGCAGACCCTGATACTCAGGACAAAGTTGCTGCCAACGGACTTGCTTCTACCTCGTAGAAGACTAAGTCCTTTTTATTGTAATTATAGAGTAGTTGTACTTCATTCATTTTCAGTGTGCTTCTACAGCTTTCATAGGTCTAGTCATGTAACTTTGATTTATTTTTTTAAAGTATTATTAAGGGGGACCAAAGTATTCAAACATTCAAGCAATCAATTATTTCTCTGTACTGGTATCTCTCCCCCCGACACCACATAGCATTTTGTAATAGCTTTCATCATCATCAATACAATCATCTTTCATCGTCAATTGCTCATTTTCGCTGCTCAATTGCTCACAACATTGGTTTTTTCGTACGACACTGACAATCTAGTCTAGTGTACGGAGGGGACCTCAGTTGGCGGACAACAACCGCACTGACATCGGTTTCTTAGCCTTACGTCACCCTTCCAAGGAACTTCAGGAAGGCGCCGCGTAATAGTTGTTATCAGAGCCTAAGCTCGACATCGGACGAGGGAACACACATTGCCATCATCACCATTTCTGACCATGGTGAATTACGGGGATCACATCACGACCCTTCAAGAGACAGTTGACGTATTACGGCCCATCGTGGATACGGTGCCTGATCTAAGAACCAGCCTACTGGAAAGGTTGGATGACCTGGACCGCAGAATGTGGCAGGCTGAAATTGACATAGCAAACATCAGTCGCGACTCTGAGGAAGACCGGCAAACGGAAGCCGTCGAGGCAGCCGAAATTCATGGAAAATTCGAGGACCTCCAGGAGCGTGCCGAGGATTTAGTCCATCGGGAACTAGAGGCAGACAGACTGACTGCCATGCAGCAAACCATAGACAACTTGATAGGCCAGCTCAATGTTGTCAATGATGCCCTTCAAAGCCTACTCAAATGAGGTGAAAACCAAATCAGGGGTGCCATGAACATTGCCCCCATGCCACAAAAGCTGAAAATTTCTGACCCAAAGCCATACAATGGAGCTCGGGATGCTAAAGAAGTGGAAAATTTTATCTTCGACATCGAACAATACTTCGATGCCGTAGGACAGTTGGAAGAAGCCAAAAAGATAGCAACTGCTGCCATGTATCTTCAAGGCGATGCAAAACTCTGGTGGCGAATGAAATACGAAGCCATCAAGGTCGGTGAAGATACTCTCCAGACATGGATACTCTCCGTCATTACGGCGGGGAACATTGGAACACTTAATGCCCCAATACACAGATCAATGCTCAACAGACTGTTGAAGATGAGCCAGATCCTGACGACTCAGACAACGCAGAGCAAGTAGGTGCCTTCAACTCATTTGTTGGCTCCATTCATAATACCTTGGCGGGAACCAGTGCTGGTAACCCCAAGAAGAACGCATGCCCAATCGTCAAGAAAGGGAAAGAAAAGGCGGATGAGAGGCCTCCCACTACACAATAGAGGACCTTAATGTTCGTCAACATGAAAGTCAACGACAAACCTATTCGAGCATTGATAGACACGGGTGCTACCCACAACTACCTGGCCTCAACTCAGGTGTAGCGCCTCGGTCTAGCGGTGAAAAAGAGTAGGGGTCGTGTCAAGGCTATCAACTTTTCATCTCAGCCAGTGAGTGAAATAGCCAAAGAAGTGCCAATGAAGCTTGGCCCATACAAGAGAATATTCGACCTACACATAGCTATCATCGATGACTTCGAATTGATAGTGGGATTGGAATTCCTAAGGCAGACCAACACCATCCTGGTACCATATGCCAATATGCTCCTAATGATGGGAGACAATGGGGCCAAACCCCGCACCACACCATGCATACCCATAAAGATGGCCGCTGAAAACATCTCAGCCATGCAGTCAAAGAAGGGAATTAAAAGACATGAACCTACGGTTCCGGCTGCCCTCAACATCATCAATCAAACATCAGATCATCGGCATCCAACAACTCATGGCGTCCCTCAGTGTGTGAAGACTTGTCAAGCATGCCAAAAGGACAAGTCGGATCACTCAGCACAAGCAGGACTCTTGGAGCCGCTATATGTCCCACAGAGACCTTGGGAAAGCATTTCCTTAAATTTCATCACAGTCTTATCCAAGGTCGGAAATCTTGCAACCATCATGGTGGTAGTAGACCGGTTTTCCAAGTATGCTACCTTCATAGCAGCCCCACAGAACATATCGACAGAAGATACAACTCGACTCTTCTTCTCTTATATTGTCAAATATTGGGACATGTCCAAAGACATCATTAGTGACTGCGACTCACGCTTCACTAGCAAATTTTGGACCCATCTCTTCAGGTGCCTCGGATCCAAATTGAGTCATAACTCAAACTTCTATCAACAACAAGATGGCCAGATAGACCGGTTCAATGACATACTGGAGGAATATCTCCGCCACTTTGCAACCGAGTCACAAATAAATTGGGTGAAGCTTTTGGATGCTGCTCAACTGTGTTTCAATTCTCAAAAGTTCTCCATTTCAAACAAAAGTGCCTTTGAAATTGTTACCGGACAGCAACCGCTACTCCCACAGACGGTGAATGCACCAAACATGCCAACATCGCCTCGAGCTGCCAGCTTCTCACAAGAATGGGAGAAAACTTTGGAGATAGTGCGGAGCTATCTTGTCAAAGCCCAAGAGAGAGCAACGAAGAATGCCGAACAAAACCTTCGCTTTGTCCAACATCAAGCATGAGACAAAGTGATGGTAAGAGTCCCAAAGCGATACTTGTTTGCAGCGAGAACCCAGGACCCTCGCCTATTGCAAAACTACATTGGACCCATGTCCATCGAAAGACGCATGGGGAAATCCACATACCATGTGAATACTCCAGCCTGGTGGAAAATCCATCCAGTCTTCCATGTCAGCCGCCTCAAGTCATTTCAGAAATACATGGAACGTCATTCAGAAAGTCACCTTACTACACCGAGGGGATCAGACCTCCCAGCCAATAAGAGCCTGACCAATCATCATCCTGCAGGTAAGGCTCCGAGGATGTCGCCAACTCAGGTGGGGGAGAATGTCATGGGCTGCTTTCCATCATCGATCCATGACCCCTTGGACGCGCCCCGTGGCGTCCTGGCAAGCCTCCCAACGCCTAGCGCCACAGTCGGCCCCATGGTCTCATCAACGCCAAGTGACAAGCGTACATGCGCCTCTTTTTCCTCACCGATAATTAGTGCTAGCGCCCAGCGGCTGGCGAATGCCAACAATGTCGCGCACACAGATAATGCCGCACGCACAAATCATCATGTTGCCAACAGCGCCGCGTGCACAGACAGTGCCGCGCGCCTAGATCTAATGCCAAGCACCTGCGCCCAGCCGCAGGAAGATCCAAATAGTGTCGCGCGCGCCAGCAGCCCAACGCGCGCAGACCCTGATGCTCAAGACAAAGTTGCTGCCAATGGACTTGCTTCTACCTCGTAGAAGACTAAGTCCTTTTCATTGTAATTATAGAGTAGTTGTACTTCATTCATTTTCAGTGTGCTTCTACATCTTTCATAGGTCTAGTCATGTAACTTTGATTTTTTTTTTTTAAGCATTATTAAGGGGGACCAAAGCGTTCAAACATTCAAGCAATCAATCATTTCTATGTACTGGTGTCTCTCCCCCCCCCCCCCCCCCCCCCCCCCCC
>AWOL01S0032461.1:63224-82609 GCA_000715115.1 Nicotiana otophora
CGACACCGCATAGCATTTTACAATAGCTTTCATCATCATCAATACAATCAGCTTTCATCATCAATTGCTTATTTTCGCTGCTCAATTGCTCACGACATTGGTTTTCCCGTACGGCACTGACAATCTACTCTAGCGTACGGAGGGGACCTCAGTTGGCGGATAACAACCGCACTGACATCGGTTGCTTAGCCTTACGTCGCCCTTTCAAGGAATTTCAGGAAGGCGCCGCATAACAGTTATCATGTAAGCAACTAACCTTGATGGTGGACTAGAATTTGAATTTTGAGCTATTATATATAGTAGCGATAAACAAATTATAAACTGTCTAATTATCGAGAAGACGCAACTTCCTTGAACTTTTGTATAGTGATAGCATATAATAAAGGAGAAACTTTGTAGTGAAAAAGGAAAAGTTGTTTGAAAGAAAGTGGAAATAACTGAAATTTTTATGATATGTATGATATATTAGCAAAATTTATTATTAAAAAAAGTAGATAACATTTTGGGATAATGTTGACGATAAACACTTTTGAATCGACAAAATAATTTAAAAGAAAAGGAATATGCAATAAGAGAGGCTTAGTAGGTGATCCAAAAGTAGCCGGTAAAATCGATATTTTTAAGTGATGATTCTACGATTAAACTATTACACGTTTTAATAGAAGTGCCGAGACGGACAATATTAACAGTTGATATTGGTAAAAAATTATTGATAATTATTTTTTCTATTGAAATGATTGACATATTCTTAAAACCGTTTATAACAAATATAACTTTACATTACATTAAAAATGGTGAATGACAAAATGGAATAGAGAGATAGTTATGATTTTGATTTAGGAAGAGTAATCCGGGAATTACAAAATAATTAAGAATAAAATAGTAAATAATTGGTCAAACCAAAATATTTATAAGCGAAAAAATTGATAGATGATCAGCTTATATCTTCATATTGATTTTGGCTGAACCACAGAGTGCCTAACCTTATCAGTATGTCAACTATGACATTGGTATGAAACACAAACAAGGGTTTTGATCCATCTTGGTACTTATAGCTCTTGTTAGTAACTGAGTTCGCAATTAGATATTTATACATAATTTTTTAATAAAAATACAAAGTGTAAGTAAAAGCTATTGGGTTCATCCGAACCCGTAACGAATAGTCTACCTCCGCCCCTGGTATCAGGGGGTGTTCCGGCTACGGGTTCGGCGAACTCACTAACTTTGGTTCAAACCTTATATTTATTTGGAACAATTCATTGATTATTTAAAATTTAATAATTTAGAACCCACTAACTTAAAATGGTTAGAACTCCAAACCATAAACTTGAAACCCTAGTTCCGCCTCCGCCTGGTATGAAGTATGTCTTCTTTGGTGCTTAGCATAGTGACAATCTCAACTAGGGGTATTCGTCAGCCGGTATGGTATGTATTTGGCCGTTTCAGTTCGGTATTTTCGGTATTCGGTTTCTTAAAATGCTATACCGATACCATACCTAATTATATTCAGTATGGTTCGGCTTTTCTCCTTTCGGTGTCGATCGATTTATTCGGTATGGTAACTTCAGTTTGTTTGGCTCGAATATTAACTAGTGCATAAAGCCATAGAATATAATATTCTTAACTAAGGTACTCACAAATAAAAAAATAATAATATGGCAAAAAAATGAGATGAAAACCAAAAATACCAAACATATACGAGAGAAAGGTTGAAACATAAGTAGGCAACCAAAGAAAATAGGAAAAGGCAAATATAGTGAAAAAAGAGAGTAAAGGTTAAAAAACTATAAAAATAACGGAAAGTAAAATTTAGAACTTTAATATTTATGTTATAATCAATAGTATGTGTATTATATAATTTAGTATATATTTCGGTGCGGTATCAGTATTTCAGTATTTTATTTTAAAATATCGAATACCATACCTAATATTAATTTTTTAAAAGAACTTAAACCGAATACCATACTAAATACCAAAATATCAAATACAAAATACTAAAATTTTTGATTTCGATACGATAATTTGATATTTACCAAATTATGCCTAGGCTAATCTCAACTATGGTCCATGAAAAGAAGAGGCAAATAATATTAATTTTATAATTAAAAAAATCAATCAAATGCTCGACCGTTTGCAACATTCTTCTTAATCGAATCTTTTATCTTCATTATTGTTTCCAAAGCCTTCAAGAAAAATAATACTCTCTCCTTTTCAGTTTATTTGAATCTATTTTTTTTTGGTCTGTTCCAAAAAGAATGATTTCTTTCTAAATTTAGAAACAATTTTGCTTAAACTTACAATTCTACCTTTAATGAGAAGCTTTTATAACCAGACAAATACCCTGACCCATTTTTGACTTGTTTAGTATCACAAATTCCAAAAGTTTTCATTTTTTATTAAACTCCGTACTCAATCAAACAGATTCACATAAATTGAAACGGAGGGCGTACCTTTAAGAATATGGTACGTTTTGTTCTCGATTTCTTTAATTTGCACTATTTTAAAATGTATTAGATATAATAAAAAACAATAATACAAGAATCTTTAGTTGATTACGTATTTCTTTTTTTAATCAAGTCAACTCAACTTTAGAATTATGTACATTCTATAGGTTCTAGGATTCTATAATTCAAAGATAACTCACCTCGTTTAATATATGCATATAGTCACAACATAAAGAATTTTTATATTTAAAAATATAGTTTATCTTTTCAGATTAAATTCACTTAGCAAGAAAATAATGGTAATAATGTTTTTGAGGTGATTGAATATTGAATAATAATATAATAGTATTAAATTTCTTTCCCACTTCCGCACATTCAAGTGACTTGTTGCCACGACCCCACGTAGGGCTACACGTTCTCCTCGTTACCACCCTTGTACTTTCTGCTTTTCTGCTGTCACTTCTAGAAGCACAAGTATAGTATAGTATTTGGAAAGAAAAAGGAACCGTCCAATTATTCCATCCATAGTTTTGTAACCATAAAAAAATATTAGGAAAAAAAAAAACCATAAAAAAGAAGACAAAACCCACTCATTTCGTTTTAATTTATGTAACGTCACTTAAATTAACAGTTTAATATTTTTTTTCAAAATTTATTATTTCAAAGATGTTATGATAATTGTGTGATTATTAATTTTTTGATACTTATAATCACAATATAACATAATATTTACATTACTATAAAAAAAGTTATATTATTTTTAAATATAAAAAGATATCATATCTTCTTAAACGAACTAGAAACAAAATAGTGTCACATAAAATCAGGGAACTTTGATGTGATAGTTAAAGTTTTGGACGAACTTTGGTCAAAATTTTATATTTATTTAAAAAACTTATGAAATATATACTACCCATAACTTGAAATGTTAGAATTTTAAACACTTAAATTTCAAATGGTGATTATGATACGTATCATAAAGAGAATATTACATGTTAATTTCTTAAGATCAGAAACAAGAAGAATTTAACATTTAAGCATTAAATCTTCTATTCATTCCATACTCATGTTGTCGGATTTTGTAAACCTTCACAAAAGATGATGAGAATAAAACTATACCGAAAAAATCACTTACAAAATTAAGCAAATAGCCAACGAGGGATTTTTTTTGGCCAATGAGGGAGTTAAATGCGGTTTTTCTGCATAAATACCCGTTTCTTGCCGTTATTTTTTTTTGAATGTTTGTCTGTGTCCAAACCCAACACCTCATCATTATCAACATTTTCCCCAACTTCTGTCCTCTCTTTCTATTTTAGCCCCACATTTCTGTACTCAACTCAAAAGCTTTTGCATGTACACATCCCCCATTTTTAACATTAATTAATAAAAAACTCTTTAATATATCAAGTTCGTGCCTATTAGCGGTTGCTGTTATAGTACCAAGTGTCGATTTTCTCTCCTTCAATCTTCTCGTCTTTTTAGACTCTAGAGTTCTTTAGTACTTTGCTTCCATAAGTGTAGTTTTCTGTACTCAAAAAGCAGAGATGAGTGGAAACCAATCTCCAAGAATCTTTAACTCAACGACCCACTTAGATTTTTTCAAGAAATTCAAGCGTTTGAAGCCTTTAGAACCATCACCTGGACTTCTTGGCTACTTCTTTTTCGTTCTTTGCTTGTTCTTATGTCTTTTCTTGTTGGATTATAGCACAGTACTGAACACTGGTTCTCACTTTCGTGGGCCCTCTTTTTTTGTTACCTGGTTTGGCCTTAATGACTATTCTTTAGTAAATAGTACTATCAACAGAAATGAAAAGGTGGGATTTTTAGAAAAAGGTGGTGATGGTTGTGATATTTTTGAAGGGAATTGGGTATGGGATGAGAATTATCCACTTTATCAGTCAAAAGATTGTAGGTTTTTGGATGAAGGATTTCGTTGTTCTGAAAATGGTAGGCCTGATAATTTTTATACTAAATGGCGTTGGCAGCCTAAAGATTGCAACTTGCCCAGGTTGGTTTATTTTTTTATTTTTTATTTTCTTGTTGTTTCGATCAATGAAATACTATTAATTGTATTGCTCTGTCTTGTGTATTTATGTTCTGCTGCTAATATCTTTTTGGGCAGAATTTTCATTTTTCTTGCATAGCTTGTCCTAGCTTGACACACTATCATTTATTACTTACATATTTAGCAACAAAAGTATTTACTATAAGTACAACTGCGCTTCAGTCCCAAATAAGTTGGAGTAGGCTATATAAATCCTCGCTAACCATGTTTCTCCATTTAAGCTCTATGACATATTTTAGACCACGAGTTTCAAAAATTTTCTTTCTTTCTTAAACTCCGTGCCAGTCAAACACCTTCATGTAAATTGAGACCAAGGGAGTATTGTCTTCATTGTTCTGTATTTTGAGAGGATTAGTGTGATTAGCTGTAGAAGGATTTTCATAATCATTTGATATGACCTGGAAAACAAAATTTAATGTTGTTACTACTTTTGGTACAGATTTGATGCAAAATATATGCTAGAAAAGCTGAGGAACCGACGAGTGGTGTTTGTTGGAGATTCAATAGGAAGAAACCAGTGGGAGTCTCTTCTCTGCTTGTTGTCTTCAGCAGTTTCTGATAACAGCTCGGTATATGAAGTTAACGGTAGTCCAATCACAAAGCACACGGGTTCTTTAATTTTTAAGTTCAGGGATTACAACTGCACTGTTGAGTACTACAGAGCACCATTCCTAGTGCTGCAAAGTCGTGCGCCTTCTGGGGCTCCGGGAAATGTTAAAATGACGGTGAAGCTGGATCAGATGGATTGGAGCTCTGCTAAGTGGAAAGGTGCAGATATTTTGATTTTCAACAGTGGTCACTGGTGGAATTATGAGAAAACCATTAGAGGGTAAACTCTTTTCTTTCTTTTCAATCACAGCCTTTATTTCCTTCGACTAATGTTTGATGAACGGAATGTGATACGTAACTTGGACTATGTCTTAAGTAAAAATAGGAAAATCTACAAGAGTGGCTAGAAATAGAGCTAATATTGTTAGTATCTCTTATTGATGGTTAACAAAGTTAAAAGCTATACATATGTTGTAATAAAAGAGCTGCTAAAGATTGGTATCCATAAGAGAGTAGTTTACAACCATGACCTATATAGTAGTTTGAGAATGCTAGCAATCAAATCTTTTTATAGACTGACAGAATCCTTCAATAACCGTTGAACTACTTATTAGCGAAAAATTCCATGTAAATAGATAATATGCCTGACGGTACCAATTAGCATTAACAGAGGATTTCCAAGTACTGGATCTCTTCCTGTGCTTTATTTTCACAATGTTGAAGGATTAAATGAACTGATGGTTTGGTTGAGTATTGAAAAGTTTGTGTTCCAGTTTCCTTTTAAATTGTCCCCATGCATTAATTATGCCTTGGATCTATGACATTTCATTTATATGCATGACTCGAGGGGGCATAAACATGTATCCATGTGCATGATTTGGCCTTAAAGATTCAGCTAATTGATCTAATACAGAAAAATTCTTCAGTTCAGCTCTACTTGGTTCCTAGGGCATACTTAATGCTCCAATTTGAAATTTGATCAATGGAATTGACGGTAGAAAGATGTGCAATGATTCGCAAAATAGACACAATAATCTGCCATGGAAAATGAGATTTTGAGTTTCTAGGCTTCATTCGGGAGGCAAAAAGAAACAAAGAAGATAGAGTGAATTTGAAGGTGGTTAATAATTCAATCTCCACAAATATCAAAAGAGCTGATTGAATATGTTTCTCCCCTTCATTTTGCTTTATTGTCTCAGCCTTTAGATTGGCCTACTTATTGAAATGAAACGCGTCAGATGAGGTTAGGTTGATACTCACCCGTTGACTTGTTGTGGACGAACTTTATGAGCATACAAGTCTTCTAGTTCTATTATGTAGTAAAATTGATACTTTTGTTAGGATCAAGCAACCATAATTTAAAAAAAAAAAATGATAAGTAGCCTAACAAGTCTTGTGCTGGAGTTTAGTTCTCTTTCATTCTGATGAACCCAAGTTATTTGGATGTCTTGGTTATCACCTCTAAAAGGTGTATGAATGTTAAAGCACTTTAAATGTGTATTGCTTTAGTAGAGCTGACATACTTGATATATGTGAAGATTTACGACTCCTGAATTCCTTTTCCTTGACAGAGGATGCTACTTCCAAGAAGGCGGAGAGGTCAACATGACGATGAGTGTGGAGACAGCATTTCAGAAGTCAATTGTGACATTGTTTGATTGGATAGGTCATGAAGTGAACATGTCCAAGACCAAAATATTCTTTCGTACTTATGCTCCTGTACACTTCAGGTAATTCTTCCCTCCTTTTGTTTGAGTAGATAAGTTACACTTCATGTAATTCTCACTCTTGATCTATCAAATGAAATTGATTTCCGTAACAAAACACAACTAATCAATCTTGCCACACCTTGAATAAATCTTTTGAGGTCTTTCTTTAGTATATCAAATTAGAAGTGTGAAATGGAGATTAGCTGAGACTCATCTAATGTCCCAGATTCTTTCCATAAGTATCTGTTTGTTATATTACGTTAGCCTTGAGAGGGTGAATGCACTTTTAGCGGCTGCGGTTACGCTTCATTGATCTTCTATAGAGATGGAATGTGTTGAAACTTGTAGTAAAAGGGAAAAATGTATTTTCTTTGGTACTTCGGCGGTGGTACCTAGTTCATCTTATAATCCATGAGAGAGACAATGATAGGGAAATACAATGTGTTAAGATACTCAGGCATTGAGGATAGATATATAGCTTACATGGCTTATCCAAAAAGCCAAAAAGGAAGAGGAAAGGATATATAGATTTTATGTCAAGTAAGAGTTTATGTATATGCATGTATGTGCAGCTATCCATGTACTCCATCTGAGCCGAAGTCAGTCTCCTTCACTTTTTCATTTAGTTTAAGGAAAAAAATTCCCAGAAGTTCCTTCTGACCAATTTGCTATAATTCAAATAACCTTCTAATATTTTAGTAATTACAACTACCTCCCCTCTCACTACCTTTACTGCAATCACTTCTATTTTTGAAGTGATAATTCAGATATACCCTCGATATTCTCATAGTAGATTTTAAAAATAAGTAGATTTGTTAGTATATCACAAATACATTGCTACATAACTTATTTAAACTTGGTGATTTTTTATTCTCAAATTCAGGAACCGATATCAAGTTAGTTGAGCTTCAAATTTTCTTAATTGGGTGAAGGAACTAATCTAATAAAGGAAGTTCGTCGCACTTTTGTTTATTATCTTTAGTTTGGCTCTATATTTAGGAACCTTGATCACTATTATTAAATTTTTGGTGAAATTTGTTTGATTGACAAGTGTGCGTAATATTGACTTTGTCTTGGTAATGCAAATGCTATTTAAAACAACTTAGAAACTGATCAAATTTTTGTATGGATCAAAATAGCAGGCAGCAGTCGAATCTATATATGCTCTGAAATAGTTGGTTCAATAACTTAATTTCGATGATCAGACTAATTTTTGCCTACAGAAAGGCGCATTTGTAGCATAACACTGAACTAAAGGGAATACCAATTGTCATAGTGATGGTCCTCTACATTTTGGCTCGAGGAAGGTCAGCATAACATTCCCCATCCCCATCCCCACCTCTCTCTTTCCCAAATACTCAAAAAAGAAAAAAAAAAATCAGCTTTGTGGTTTAAAACTAATATGTCGTTGGAGCAATATTTCCCCTGTTCATCTCTTATAGAGGAAACATATTTTGTCTAATCTATTATCTTTCAGAAAGAAGAGAAAGTATTTTGAATGAGGGGCCACATTGCCTTTTGATAGAGCTTTTAATCAGGAAAGGATATCTGTTGTGACTGCTACTTGTCGGATTTCACTAACTTGGAATGTTGATAGGGGTTGTTCTAGAGTCCACCCTAGTAGTTGTTGTATTCTCCTATATTTTACCCTTTACACTGTTTGGGACATCTGGAAAAGGAAAAACCAGACAACCTATATGGTATGAAGGTACATATTTATAGAAAAAGAAAATAGAAAGCAAATGTTGTAACCATCGAGAGAAATAATAGATTGGTATTGAATGGACTGCTATGAAAATTTTAAGAAAGAGGTTCAAATTTTCATCTTAAAGCACCATGAAGTGTGCATTAAAAGGTTTTTAAAGTGCTGAATTGAGCAGCATTGAGTGTTGCACCTTTTTTTTACTAAATGATAAAATGTGTCGGAGAAAATTCTTTTTCCAACAAAGGCATGCAATGATTCAAGGTAAGCCACTCTTAATCCATAGGTTGTTTTCAAGGATAAATGCTATATGCATTGTATGCTTTAATGCGTAAAGGCTTTCCTCAGTTGAGTAGATCTAGTACTTGGTGTGATTTCTTGATTATTTTATATCTGCAAATTATTGGTATTTTGATTAATAATATCTAATGAGCCATACAAACTAGTCTAAAATTTGTTTCAGTAGATATTTTGTTTTGGTTATCTCACTCGATATGCAATTAATGAATCGCTCTGATGAACACTACAGAGGTGGAGATTGGAGGACCGGTGGTAGCTGTCACCTGGAGACACTACCTGACTTAGGATCATCCGAAGAGTCATTGAAGAGCTCATTTGAATATAAGACGGTTATAAATGTGCTATCGCAGCTCACTAACAAATCAAAGGCTTGGACTATGGGTTTACTGAATGTAACACGAATGACATCTCGGAGAAGAGATGGTCACTTGTCTTTGTATTATTTAGGCCCTAATGTGGGACCAGTTCCTCTTCACAAGCAAGACTGCAGCCACTGGTGTCTCCCCGGCGTCCCTGATTCATGGAACGAGCTTCTCTATGCAGTCCTCCTCAAACAGCAGTTACCTCGGGAACAAATCTCCGAATACACTTCTTCTCAGTTCCCGGAATGACAGCAGAGAGGTCATCTCAAGCAGTTCACCTGGTTAAAGCTCGTAATTATCAGATGTGTAACGTTGGAAAGGGAACTTGAGCTGGAGCACTCAATATGCCAATACTATTAAACCAAATGAATGTGGCCTTCTTCGAGAATCAGTTTGAAATTACAAAAAAAGGGCTTCCTCACTTGAGCTGATGAGGTACCTCCTCGGTTCCAATTGCAGTTTGTGTATACATTTGATTTTTTTCCTGAATCCTTTAGTTGATCAGGAGTGAAATTTAGGTATTTAGTTTGCAATATTGTATAGTGTAAAGAGCATCATGAACTGTATAGATGAAGAGACATTATCCAGTTTGACAACACTGGAAAATACTGATCCTTTTGATAGTGTTCATAGAACAACAATAACTATGCATCTACCTCAAGCAAGTTGGGGTCGGCTATATGAAGGGTGAGGAAAAATGTGGTGATATTGCCAGCCATTTGGTTCACCGTGTAAAATTCTTCTTCAAATTGCAATGATAATTGTTATTAACTACTCTTACTATATGACGCTTACCTAGCCAACGCTTAAATCCGGCTCTGCCCAAACAACTATTGCTGAGCAGTTATTGGATATCAAACAAACCTCCCCATAAGGTAATTTTAATGGCATTTCTATTTTGTTTACCCAATCACATGAAATTTTACCCAATTCCATATCTGGAATGTACGAAATACGTATTAACGGAGGAAGAAAGAGAATTGTCTACTTAAATTGAATTGAGTTGGAATTTATCGGTATTTTCAATGATACAAATGGAAAGTTGACTCTATAGTGATACCATCAATTAAGCTTTATTTGATTATGAGGAAAACTTTTTTGCGAAGGAGATGCATTAGTTACATCTACTAGTGAAAAATTAAGTTCTGGTGATGTAAAATAGGTGTACCAAAATTGAGGATCTGCTTTATCATGGTATTAGATCCTAAGTTCTTTATGATTTCTTCTTTGTTACGTTCAAAGTAATACTTCTTTTAGTGATAAATCAGTAAAAATAGATAAAAGTTATTAAAGCAATGAAATTATTACTCATAAAGGAAAAGAATCCTCCCTATATAGAAGGGAAATGTCTAAAAGACACATGAAAATGTTGTCATGTTTGATATAATCCAAGTTTTTCAAGAGAGCTTAATTCTGAGGTTAATCGTCAAAAGGGTATTGTTCATACCTCATTGTACAATCAACAAGCAAAATACGACCTCCAATTCTAGCATCACAACTAGTAAGCAAATTAGCTTTAGCTGAAGCCAAACAAGTTTTACAATCTTGTTTGGTTAGAGTAGTAGTTTTGTTGTTGCAAGCAGCATGTCCATACGCAAAAGCGTTTGGATAGGGAGAAATGTTGTGGTAGTCATATCCGTGGCGCGACGGCGTGGTGCTCACTAGTTCTGCAACAACATAGGCTAGACTTATGGCAAAAGGATCATCTTTGAAATATTGTCCGCTGTTGCACTGGACCTTTGTCAAGTTGGTGTTTGGAATGCCTTTTACTACTTCAAAATTCAGTCTCAGAATGAGAAATGCCACAACTAGTGTTAAGTTTGTCATCACTTTTATCATCTTTGGAGAAAACAGGTTCAACCCTTTTCTTCTGCAAATGTTTCTGTTTTCTCTAAATATTTGAGATGATGAGATGATAATTGTGTCCTCCGCCTGTCTAGGGACAGGACAAGATGTAGCTTTCTTGCTTTTGTTGTCATTTTGTTTGTTTCAATTTTGGTTTAGTGAAGCTTGGTCCTTAGCAATTGTCTTTAGCTTTTGTTTGGTCTTTGGTGGTTGAGATTCGTACATCTAGTAGAGAACTAATATATGTGCTTGCTTACTAATATAGTATGATTAACATGTATATTTTCATTTATATTGTATAAACAGTTTTTACATAATCAGTGTAAATTGATTAGTTAATATCAGCAAGTTATTTATCTTCTTTTTGTTTTGAGTTCTTCATCTTGTCTATTGTTAATAGTAGCTTATATTTTGTTTTTAAGCAGTTTAATTCTATAAGAAATCTTTTATATTGTCGGCGAATAAAAATTAAACTTTTGCTTGTAGCATCCTAATCTTATAACTGAAAACGATTAATAAAAGACAAGAAGATAGATTTGAATAACATGTTTTTCCCCTTTCCATTTTCTGCCCTGTGAAACAAAAGTATTAAACCTTTTCTTGTAAATAATTGATAATTAAAACTTGCCGGAAAGGTTTGTTTTGTCAGATATTATATATTCCGTATTATGTTTCACTGTCATGAGCTTTTCATGCGTATAAAACTGTATAACAATATATAAAAAAGTATAATACGTCGTTACCTATCAAGACAAGTTCTTTTTGTAATTTTAAGTTGTAATTCTTGTTTAAAATCAGACCAAATCTCCACAAAAGGATTTCAAATTTTGTAGACAATCTTCTTACATTATTTCCAACAAATCTAAACAACACTCCAAATTTCTCACGAAAAATCAAATTCAAAATTCAAACCCACTTCTTCAATTCAAAAATGGTGACTGGTGAGTTACTTTTTAGTATGATTTTCACCATGCGCTCAAATCTTACAAAGTAAGTACTCTAACCACGATTTGAGCTCCAGACTCAACAACAAATCGAGTTTGCTGACTAACAATCAAGAGGCAACTGAGTTGAGGAAGAGAAATAGAGGAAGTGACCTAACTTTCAATTGATTACACGGACTAACCAGGGTAAGGACCGGAAAACATGGTTCATATTGTATAAGCTTGGACCACGTGATTCTAATACTAACTGTATTCGCTAGCTATATATATATATATATGTAAAATACATTTTATCCCTTATTATTTTAGGTGCGGTTAAAAATATACATTTCACTATAAAATCTCTTAAAGCATCCACCTGTGGGAGCCCAATTGCAATGATTTTAAGTGGGTTTTTTTTTGTTGTTTTTGTTTTGGATTTGGAGCTGAAAATGGAGTTTGCACGTATGAAGGCCCCTAATGTACAGAATTCCGTATGTTTATAAATACTCCAATTTTAGCGCACTTCACTCCTCTCTCTCTCTCTCTCACCAATATTAATCATAATTCTTTAAATGCAATTTGTTGTCATTATTCTGGTGGAAGAGTAATAACACCATACAGTATTAAATTTTCTAATTTCTACATTTTATGAAAAAAGAGAGATAGAATATCCTCAAAACCTGATCAAATGCTACAACCCCAATATGCATGTGAATTACTCAAACGTTTCAAGCAACTTTAAAATGTTCATAGAAAATTTAACGACTAGAGTATTAATAATTTCTAACAGAATAGAAATTCTAAAAGGAAGTTAAAAGTGCAGTGCTACTCTTTTATAACATACTTCTTAATTACATTGAAGGTATTGCATTTCTATTAACTTGGAGTTTATTTTTTTATTTTCATCTTTTCTTCCTTATAAATATCTAAAATGTTAAAATCTTCTACCAAAGAACACCAAAATATTTCAGTTCATCATTGCTGGATTGACGAGATTTAGACCATTTATTTTCAAGGGTGTTATTTTACACTTCTAAAGGGAAAGGTTAGAGTTTACGTGGGAAGTTAATGAATAGAAAGATTAAATAAAATCCCTTTTGGGCACCCCTATTCTAAAAATAAAGTTTAGGTAGGTATTTAAGACCCGTGAAATTAAAGGCGAATTAAAAAAATTAAGCTGTCAAGTTCGGGGTTCTCTAATATTTTTACTGGCTTTTTCCTTTGTCCAAAGGAAGGAGCTACAATGCTCCGTACATATTCGTCCGGATTCAATAGTTTTGGCCCAATTTCTGTATGTGCGCAAAAAATTTAATTTAATATGTATAAATAAGGGATCTTTACACAAATACAGTGGCGGACCTAGGATAGTGCAAACGGGTTCAATCTTAGAAGTACATAACTTTAGTCGTAAAATAGTAGTTGTCAAGTGGGTTCAAATAAAATATTTATACAAAATTTACACAACTTTAATCGTAATTTATACAAATACACAGTATTATTTGTTGACGAAGCAGGTTCAGTTGAACCCGTTTGCCACCATGTGCGTCCGCCACTGCACAAATAGCCGGTCATATTCCTTGTTTGCTTTATCTAGCCATATACATAATTTATACATTAATTATACACAATTATACATATATAATACATAAATTATGCATATATTATATCTTCACAGACTATTTTTAGTTTAAGCGATTAGATGAACGACTATTTGGGTTAATTCTCCTATAAAGAATTTATTTAAAATGGCTTACTATCTTCTCGAACTCAGAAACTATAAACTCAAAATTTTAGCTTAGGTGGATTATAACCTTCCCAACTAATGGAGTAGCGCTTGTCTATTTACCGTACTGCGGTACTGCCCATATTTCTATTATATAGGGGCACCAGTAATTTACTGCTGAGTAGATTATATATAGTCAGACATCAACTTTTTTGGTGTGAAACCGAGCAATTTCACCAAGTTCTTCCACTTTTGTAGCCACCATTTCTACCTTCTCCACCATCTCTAACAAATGAAATATAAAGCTTGCCAAGCCAAGATTTTCAGTCGAATTCTCCGCAGTTTTTACAAGGAGACTTAGCTCTTGTATCATGCATTGTGTTCTTGGACTTATCAAAACTTTAGCACGACATATTTTCATGTCCCTTATGCTCTCTCCAACCTCCTTCAAAATCCATGCAATTGACAATCCTATTATTTCACATGGCTCCTTTATGCTCTCTCTTTGTGTTGGAGATGGCTGCTCATATATCAGTACCAAACAGAAAATAATTATAGTAATTAAGAAAAAGAGGAAGTAATATATTGAAGTATTTTTTTTTTTTTCACCTGTCTGACTGATTGAATACATCCTTTGAGTGAGAGAACTGAAGCTGCAAGCTCCCTTAGAACCTCTCCAATTTGCAAGTACTTCTCCCATGGATAAAAGAATCCAAATTTCCCATGCCAAGGTTCCCACTTCGCAAAATTTGACTGAAATAGTTATCATATTATTAATTTAATAAAATATTTATATCCGACTTTATGGATTTCCTAGTAAGAATTGTTAAGTATATTATACCAGTGACTCATCACTGGACTTGGAATGCAGCACTGATTTGCATCCACTGACGTCAATAGTTGGTTGTTTTTCTTTATCATCGGCTATCTTAAAATATTCCTCTAAGCACCCTGAAAATTAACGAGAAACACGTTAAAAATCACCACCAATGGGTAAGATATATTTCAAAAGTAGTATATTAGTTCTTAGTTTAAGTTTAATTTTATGCACGGGCGATGCAAAATATACACAAAATCAAGTCATTTGTGTCAAGTAAATTTCTAGCACTACTACTATTTACTAATCTGGTAAAAATATTAATTAACGTGGTATCACACGTTAAACAACACTAATACTGAGATAAATCTTTAAATAGTCAATCCATTATTTCAAGACTATTACTAAGCCTAAAATTAAGATGGCAATGGATTGTTCATGTTCATTTACGTAAAAAAAAATATATATTTGGAGGTTAATTTATTGGGAGGAATTAAATATGCAAATTTACCTTGGATAGAAGAGGCAACTTTATCAAACTTAGAAGCAGTGGAGGAATGAAGTTCATCACTAGCCCAGATGGGGTAGATGAAACTTGTAAATATGCAAACAGCAAAACCCATACCAATGGTGGAAAGTCTCTCTCCAGCCAATTTCATGATTTTGTCAGCTCTTACTCCAGACACTACTACCAAATTGAATGTCAATATGAAGATCATAACTCCATAGTCATATCTCTTCTTCACGCTTGGTATCAACCTTGAGTACGTTGCACCAGCACCTGTTCATGATATAATTACCATTAATGTTACATATACCTTTATTATTAGGATACGAGTTATATATTCCGACAGTATAAAGTATTTTTTTAAATACTATCAGTATAGCATGTTATTATCCGTTTTATTTTTCAAATTTTAGTATGGGTAGTTACGTGTAGTTTTTAGTAGGTGACCTGATATTTAAGTATAATGTCCAAATTAAGTGAAAGTAGTAGCCTGAAAATAAGTGAACCAGTAATCTGAAAATAAATTAGATAATCTGTTATAGTAGACTAAATTACACTGGTAATTAATGTATAGTTAGAAGCTAAACTCTTATTATTAGCTTCCTTTAGTAACTTTATTGTGAGGACATATGAGTGACAATATTTACCAATGACAATCACAGAGAAGCCAACAACTAAGGCTCCGCCAATTTCTCCACTTTTGTCAGCTAAAATTGCAGCCACACATCCCAATCCACCGCCCAATACGGTACCAATCGCTCGGTTTATGCCTTTGCTTAGTGTAGCACCTGATAGAAGATACATTATCAGTGGAATTTAATTTATTTATACTAATAGTCTCAATAGTTTTTACACTAACAAATCGGTACATTGAAAATACATGTACATTGATAGGGGAAAAAAATGGATGAATCATTAAATGGCAAACCTGCGTAGAACTCGAAGACAACTACAACAGTCATAATAGCCCACATGGCATTTTGTCCAACTTTCTGGAATAGAGGATCTAATAGATATAAAAGTGATACCAATACCAAAGCTAGCCCAACTTTGACACTATGTATTACTTTCCTCATATCCAACTTGCTTGTTCTTTCCTTGAGAGATGAAACAATATCAATAAAGGAAACTTTGGCTTTCTGCTTCTTTTGGTCATGTTGAGAAATAGTTTCTCCATTTGGAACAGGTACAACGTTAGAGCTCATAATGCTTAATCCTTAATGTTTCTTCAAAAAACTAGCGACTATATGCAGAGAAGGACAGGGGGAATCGAAGAATGGAATATTGTCTATATATAGGACTTCATCAGACTACTTATAATGCAGCTCCGATATTGTGGATACAGCACTACCTTTTGCACGCTCGGCCCCCATTGGTTTGGCCAAAATAGGTGTGACAAACGAAATTTACATGGCCTTTTACATGCTTTGCTATTTCTTGTAAGAGTTCAAATTATATATTCGAAGGATATATACAGGTAAGGCTCATTAAAATGTGATATTTGTAATCTTCAAAATGAAACAGGTTACCTGTTACAATATGTACGTAAAGTTGATTTGATGATATAAAAATTCTAACATTAAAAGTGTATAAAACTTAAACTCTTTCACTAATTGTACAGTTTAAAGTCCCACGTTGATTGACGTAAGGGCTTAATTTCTCCTTATAAGATCTTGCATAATTTCACTTTATGAGTTAGCTTTGTTGGGTTGAGCTAGGCATAATGTTTATTTTCTTATTACGGTATCATAGCCCGTCTCATTTATAATTTTGGTAGATTTAAGTTATATGACGAAGTAAAAATTATTTATACAATATTATTTAACTTATTATATTAGGTCACTTATTTTATGTTATCAATCAATGCTTATTAAATAGAATAATTTGCACCTATCTTTTAAGTGATCGGATGGTGTAAACCATTTTTACACAATCAATGTATAGAACTTAAATTGATACTTGATTACAAAAATGTTGCCCCTGGTAGATTATTCACGCTCCAAATATTTATCCCGCCCCTGATAGATTATTCAAGCTCCAAATATTTAGTCCTAAATGAGCCAAGGATATTGAAGTGTCCCACATTGATTAATTGATAGAATGGATTGTTGTTTGAATTTGGACAATTTTCTAACTCATCAACTAACTTTTGATGTTTAGTTAGAACTTAGAACTAATGTTGATTTTTCTTAACAAGTACTTCCGTATTAAAAGTTGTGAGTATACGCGTTTTTTTTAACTTTTATGAGCTATAGTGACTTTAAGTGGAGCACCACATGCCCAGCACCATCATAAACTTTAGTACTTGCTGTTGGTGGTGCAAATTAAAATGCAAACTAAATATCTTGGAAATCATTTAAGGATCTTACAAGTTGTATCTAAGGTTTAATTATGTTTTGTTTGATGAATTTGTTGAGGAATATGATTTTCGACCTCTGAAATTCGTACTTTTTTGTGCATAACTTTTGGCAATATTTTTGGATTTCAATTTCAGTGTTATGTCTTTAATTTCTTAATTAAGATTTGAGCATATTACAAAACCTATAGTTCAACATAGGATTAGTTGTTTTTAATACTGTTTACCCGAAAAATCGGACAACGTTAAATTTAGATATGGTTCTAAGGGTATGCAAATTTCTTTGATACAAAATAACGATACATGTATTTTGCTATAAAAATGGGAAATGATGGACGGGAAGACTGAAAAATATTAGAAGAACAAGCATAATGAAATCTTAATGCCCCTCCCTATTGCATTCTATCTCCCTTTTTATAGTAGAGGGTCACTACTTTATTTGTAACAACATAAAATAATACATATAGTGGAGAACCCATGATGGTTTGTCTCTCCCTTATTCTCGCCAAGATTCTCTCCCTTGGTGCGGTTGTAACGGCTCTTGTCTGCGAGCTTGGCACTCACTCGAGCTTGGTGCTAGATCGAATCCCCAGTCTTAGTTCGAGCTCGGTTCTGCCTTGGAGCACCGATATTCGGGGCCTATGTCGGTCGTCGTTACCCCATAGTCCGATTCGGATGCGGGGCTCGATAATGATATCGAGTTTTGCGGTTGATTAGTCTTATAGCTCGAAGCTCGACGTCTCTACTTCAGAATTCGTCCGAGCTCGCCATGCGGATACCCTTCGATTGAAATGTCATTGTCTCGACCGGTCTTTATGACTGAGAATCGGTTTTGACCGTACACAGATAGTCCCCTCATTTCTCGAAAAGGATGTGGCGAGGAACGATATGATTTCCCTGCGACTCGATCAAATTTATGCCGACGTTTCTATCGAACCCAATCTCGACGTATGTGATGGCTGTTCCATCGGCTCGGTTTTATCGAGGCATTTAATGTGTGTTAGACGGTGATCGGCCACCGCTGATACCAAACTGTCAGGATTTAGTCTATAAATAATCTTTCCACACAACTTTTACCATTTTTGAGTCTTCTCTTCTTCAAGACTTTCCTATTTATCCTCTCTACTTTGCTGCTACGGGGCCGTTCATACCAGAATTTTGGTGCTGTCTATTTCTTCCTTTGTACTCTTTCCTTTCATATCAATGGCGAAAACTTCCAAAACTGTTCCTTAGAAGGAAAAAGCCTCTACCTCACGGTCGTCTGATGATAAGGCGTTGGTGGAGCCGTCAGTTCATGACTCTGTTCCTGGCCCATGCATTTTGAAAATCGATTTTAAGGTGGAGAACCCTTCCTCCGTTCCGGGTCGATGTGAACACGTATCGATGTATACATGCTCTATAACGGAGGATCACCTCGAGGCCGTCCGAAAAGACTGCAACTGGGGTTCCGAGGTCGTGCTGCAAATTTCATCTTCCGATGAGGATGTTACCACTTACGTGGAGGGATTTTTAAGTGTTTACACTTATCTCTTCACACTGGGACCCGTCAACCCGGTGATTATTGATTTCTGCAAAAGGTATCAAGTCACCCTTAGCTAAATCCATCCCTCCTTATGGCGTATAGTGATCTTATTGCACTTCTTCTCTATCAAAGCCGGAGGGTTGGATTTTCCCCTGAACCACCTCATTCGACTGTATCGGCCTCAGATCTTTCGAGGACTAATCAGACTTCATCGTCGGGCATTGAAGGCATTGATGTCGAGCATCGATGAAGACAAGGATCGAGCTTGGATGGGTCGTTATATCTGAGTGAGGACCCGTGATCTCATTCCGGAGGAGAAGATGTCGTTCCCTGAAGAATTGAATTTTGACCGTAAGTGATTTTTGTTCACTTTTCAGGTGCTTTTTCGATTTTTTCTGATGTCCTTCCCTGATGTTCAGCTGCCCCTTGGATGCCACAAGTGGTGCCCGACCTCGAGGACTGGGTTCGGAAGTTGGGCTCGACCTCCTCTTACACCGAGCGCGCTTGGCGTGATTTGGCAAAAGGCAGATGGGAGGCCAAGAACCATGGTGAGGTTT
>AWOL01S0032464.1:0-11089 GCA_000715115.1 Nicotiana otophora
ATCTTTGTAATTTGGTTGTGGCCATTGGGCAAATTGTGATATGAATTGATTTTATTATGTTGCCCTGTTAATTTCCCGTGTAAATTATTGTATTGTGTGAATTATTATTTTGGGGAGATAAGGGTGGCATTTCACCATTGATATTATGTGGGTATAAGGGTGGCATTTTACTGTTGTTGTATTTGTTGGAATATTGTCTGGGCGGAGCGATAACGGTGGCTATAGGAGCGATAAGGGTGGCAATAGGAGCGATAAGAGTAGTTATTGATATTCTCTGGGCGGAGCGATAAGGGTGGCTATAGGAGTGATAAGGGTGGCAATAGGAGCGATACGGATGGCTATTGTCAGGGACGATATGTGATGATGTGGGGTTGTGGTGTTGATGATTTTTATGTGATGTTGTTATTTTTCTTCTGTTTATTTTTATGACTTGTGCAATTGGTCTTGTTCATAGTAAATTGATAACAATCTGTTTTATATTGAAATTGAGAGCCTGTGGCTATTGCCAGGCGGATTATAAAATAAAATATGGGCGCGAGGTGCCGTGAGTAAATAATGCGAATATTTGGCACTTGAATTGTCTGTGCAGTTGTGATATGGAATGTGGGCACGAGGCGCTGTGATGAAATGATAATGATAATTGGCACGTGAATTGTCCGTGCATCTGTGATATGAAATGAGGGCACGAGGTGCCGGGGAAATATGATGATTTAATTATGGGCACGAGGTGCCGTGAAAATATGAAAATGAGCTGAGACCCGTATTTTTATGATGTGACTTTTTTATTGACAGAATTATATTCAAAATATTTATTTGGAAGGATTTTTACTTAGAATTTATTATATGAAAGAATTGTATTTGAAAGATATTTATTTGATGAAATTATATTTGAAAAGATTTATTGAAAGAATTATATTTGAAAAATAATTATTTGAGAAAATTATATTTAAAATAGAGTTATCTGGAAGAATTATATGTGAACGACATTTATTTGAAGGACTTGATTTAATTGGGTGTAATTGTGTTTATTAATTGTTGAGTGATATTAATGGTACTTGTTGTCTGTTGTGCATATAACTGGTTATTTTATTGTGCCCTTATTATTATTTGTTTCCTATTATTTTGTATATTATATTGCACAGGTTATTAGACTAGTGTGTGTCTTGACTGTACCTCGTCTCTACTCCATTGAGGTTAGTCTTGATACTTACTGGGTACTGACCGTGGTGTACTTATACTATACTTCAGTATATTTTTGTGCAGAGCCAGGTATTGGAAATTTCGGACTTGAGCAGAGTTAAAGCGGGATCGTAAGGATTTAAGGTAGAGCTGCTTAGTCGTTGCAGTCCCGTGGAGTCTTTTCATTTCATTGTACTGTTAATTTGTAATCAAACAGTATTGTATATTCGGTCCTCGTGATCATTCCATGTATTCAGTTAGAGTTCGTGACTGAGTACTACCAGTCTTGGGAGGTTGTATATCATAATTATTTTCGCTGTTAGTTTAGATTACTTAAAAAAAAAATTATATATCGTAATTATCTCCGCTGTTAGTTTAGATTACTTAAAACTTTCCTTAATTTGATTTGGTTCTGAATATTGAGGTGAGTCCTCCTATTATGCTTTACTTATGGGTGAGCTTCGTAAATTTGTGACCCACTTATATATTTATCCCTGTGGGCAGATTTAAAGATGTGAGACCGTATATGTCATTTTATTTTTGGTACACATGAGGGCTATAAGCCCAAAAGTAATTTTTATTATTTATTACAGCGGGTTTAATGTGTTTCGGAATAATTGATTTTATTTTTTATGAATTATATGCCCTACCGGTATGAGGGTTCATTATATGTTGTGAAAATTGATTATGAAATATATTGAAAAGAAGAAAGAAAGGAAATTAAAAATTTCAGTTGGCACAATGTGCAACATACTTGTGATTCGGAGTGGAGGATGAGATCCTCGTATTTTTACATGATATGAAATATTTAAATCGGGATGCAAGCCGCTGTGAAAGTTATGTAAGGACGAGGTCCTTGTGGTAAAATATTTATGAGTTTAAAAAATTTTCCTTTGTGAAATTAATTTGTACAATAATATTAATAGGGAGTCATGCATGTTTGGCATATTTGATAACTCTTGTATATTTGTCTGTTCATATACAACCATTTTCTTGCTGTAAACATTGAGTTTTAACTTATGAGATGAGTGTCCAGGTGGCGTTAAATGTGACTCATTAATCCGAGTAAGCAATCATGAGGTCTTCATGCCTCACATTCTGTTGTCAGTGTTGTGAAAATTCGGAATGAGGTGGTCGTTAATATGAGATTAATTGATGATGCTGGAATTAATTATGAACAACTTTTAAGACCAGAGATGTGGTGATGAGCATACATATGATGTGCTTCATGTCCTGATATCATTATGATAATACAGTGCTTGTAATGCTGAGATTGTATTATTGATATATAATTGAGGATGTGTTGTTAGGAGTTATTTTGGTGTTACTCTGGCAGGTGGTTACGCCCAATTACAGGGGAGATTCTGCCGAAATTTCTGAAAAATTTGGGAGTTAGAAAAGTTTTTTGGGAGATTGAGACGTGCAAAGAAGAGACAAAATTATGTTATGTATTTGAGGGCGAATGATCCTAAGTGGGGAAGAATGTAACACCCCGAATTATTTTTGAAGTACTTCAACACTATCAAGAAAGTTGATGTGTGAGTAGGCACGAGTTGCTACAGCCAGTTGAGACTAATACCGTGCGTTGATAAAAAATCGGACTTTCTGAAAATGTTTGGAGTGTAAGAAATTGATCTTCAGGTTCACAAATATGGATAAAAGAAATAATCTCAAATGAGATGGTGTTTCCAGACTTACCTCCAATGCAGTAACGTGGGACCAACCATGAGTATATGTGTAAAAGTAAAACATCATCAATTCGGTAACCTCAGAATAATTATTAGCACTTTCGAGGACGAACGTTTTTTTAAGAGGTGGAGAATGTAACGACCCGACTTGTCGTTTTAAGAATTTAAGCCCCGTCTGGCGGTATAAGGCCCTACGCAACTTCTTATTATGTGTATTGACTTGCGTACGTGGTTGAATTCAGTTACCGGATGATTTGGGACACTTGGTCTCCAAAATAGAAGCTTAAGTCTTGGGATTTTTACCATAGTCGGAACTGTGTGAAGACTACCCCGGAATGCATTTTGATGATGTCAATAGTTCCGTATGGTGATTTTGGATTTAGGAGCATGTCCGAAAAATTATTTGGAGGTCCGTAGTGGAATTAGGCTTGAAATGCCGAAAATTGAATTTTTGGGAAGTTTGACCGGGGGGTTGATTTTTTGATATCGAGGTCAGAATTCGATTATGGAAATTGGAATAGCTTCGTTATGTTATTTATGACTTGTGTGAAAAATTTAAAGTCATCCCCCGGATTGATTTGATGTATTTCGGCACAAGATATAAAATTTGAAAGTTCAAAATTCATTAGGCTTGAATTGAGGTGTGATTCATGGTTTTAGCGTTGTTTGATGTGATTCGAAGCTTCGACTAAGTTCATATGATGTTTTAGAACTTGATGGTATATTTGGTTGAGGTCCCGAGGGGCTCGGGTGAGTTTTGGGATGATTTCGGACCATTTCTAGGCCATTTTTAATTGCTGGTTTCTGCATATAGAGGTGTGTATCGCGATCACGAACTTTTGGTCGCGTTTGCGAAGGGCAAACAACAGTTTGGGGCCTTGTGAATCGCGATCGCGTAGAACATATCTCTGTTGCACTGACCCGACTTTGGATATATCTCGCAATCTATAAGGAATTTGCAGATGTTTCAAAAATAAAAGTTGTAGCCCTTGATGTCTAGTTTTCAGAAAAGTAAACCATTTGTCATTTGGAGTTGTGTACAAAACATTATGGTGGATACACTATAGGCTGTCTAGGAAGAGTTTGGAAATCTTTGTTGCATAGGGCTGACTTTGAAGCTTATATCTAGAAATATATAAGGAATTAGGAGATGAGCAACAAATGAAATTTATAGCTCTTGGTGTATAGTTTTCAGAAAGTTAAACCATTTGTAATTTGGAGTTTTGTACAAAACGTTATGACCATTATACTAGAGGCTGTCTGAAAGAGTTGGAAGAGTTTGTTCTTCGCGATCGCGAAGAGCAATTTTGGGGCCGTAGCTAAATTTCGAGGTTTCAACCATATTTGACATATTTGGAGCTATGGAGCTCGGATTGAAGCGATATTTGAGGTAATTTTTACCATATGGATTAGGGTAAGTATTTTATATCCTAAAATATTTATATTTCATGAATCTATGATTATATTGATCGTTTAATTCGGATTTTAATGGAATAAATCAAGATTTTTGTAAAATCTTCCAAAAACAAAAATTTAAGATTTGGATGTCGAGTTGTTATTGGAATTCAATAAAATTGATATGGTTGAAATCATATCGGAATGAGTGTTCGGATTTCATGAAAATTTTGTCGGGTTCCGAGGGGCAAGTCCCGCGTTGAACTTTGTTGACTTTTTGGAATAAATTTTTAAGTCGGCGTATTATTATCAGGAATTATGTCTGATGAATTTTAATGGAGTTATACAATTAATTTGGATAGATTTGAGCTGTCCGGAGGTCAATTCAAGCAAGAAGGCTATTTTGGAATATCAGCTTAACTTCAAAATTGTGAGTGTCTTGCTTAACCTCGAGTGGGAAAATTACCCCTTAGGCATTGAGACTTATGTGCCATTTGTGAAATGTAAAAATACATGTACGCGAGGTGACGAGTACGTACTCGGGCTTATACGTGCAAACAATTATTAAATTAAAGTCTTAGGCATTATTGTGTCGTAAATTGGGAAATTGTGAAAAATTATTAAACCATATGTTTGCCATGCCTAAATCCTTATTGTTGAATTTGTTTTTATATGATAATTTGATGTGATTGTTAGTTGAAGTATTTATGAAATTTCGTGAGTATTGTTGGTTTAGTATTTCTTGGAAATTAATTCCAATATGAATTTTCTTATGCAAATAATTAATTTAAGCGAAATTCAGAATAAATGTTAATATAATTATCTAAATTTGCATTAATGAAGGCTTTGCTTTATGCTGAGTAATTTCTATCTCTATTGATTGTTTTGGGGTATTATATATATTGTGTGGAGTCTTGGGCTATTTGTTGTGAAATTAATTAATTTTGTTATATCTTTGGAATTTGGTTGTGGCCATTGGGCAAATTGTGATATGAATTGGTTTTATTATGTTGCCGTGTTAATTTCCCATGTAAATTGTTGTGTTGTGTGAGTTATTATTTTGGGGAGATAAGGGTGGCATTTCACCGTTGATATTATGTGGGTATAAGGGTGGCATTTCACTGTTGTTGTATTTGTTGAAATACTATCTGGGCGGAGCGATAAGGGTGGCAATAGGAGTGATAAGGGTGGCTATTGATATTGTTTGGGAGGAGCGATAAGGGTGGCTATAAGAGTGATAAGGGTGGCAATAGGAGCGATAAGGGTGGCTATAAGAGTGATAAGGGTGGCAATAGGAGCGATAAGGGTGGCTATTGTAAGAGACGATATGTGATGATGTGGGGTTGTGGTGTTGATAATTTTTATGCGATGTTGTGATTTTTCTTGTGTTTATTTTTATGCCTTGTGCAATTGGTCTTGTTGATAGTAAATTGAAAACAATCTGTTTTATGTTAAAATTGCAAGCCTGTGGCTGTTGCCAGGTGGATTATAAAATGAAATGTGGACACGGGGTGCCGTGAGTAAATAATGAGGATATTTGACACGTGAATTGTTTGTGCAGTTGTGATATAGAATGTGGGCACGAGGCGCTGTGATGAAATGATAATGATAATTGGCACGTGAATTGTCCGTGCAGCTGTGATATGAAATGAGGGCACGAGGTGTCGGGGAAATATGATGATTTAATTATGGGCACGAGGTGCCGTGGAAATATGAAAATGGACTGAGACTCGTGTTTAAAAAAAATATGAAAATGGACTGAGACCCGTACTTTTATGATTACGAAATGAGGTGTTACATGGTGACTTTTTTATTGAAAATATTATATTCAAAATATTTATTCCGGGTAATAATCTTAGGCTCATAACAAGGTTCCTGTATTCCCCATCTTTCTAGTCTCCCAACTGTGGCTAACCTCTTTTGAACAGCTAAAAATTGCCTGGTAATAATCCTAGGCTCATAACAAGGTTCTTCTAATGAACTTTTGAATATTGTGGCAAGAAAGATAAGTAAGTCTTCTTGGGACCGAATCCACCTGCACATGAATGCTTTTGAAGTTCTGCAACAGTCTCTCAAATATGAATAAACAAATAATGACATATTCTCCCTTTTAACATAAAGATTTGCGACAAAGTTAGAAATTTAATACTCTCCGTTTCAATTTAGATGAGGTAGTTTGATTCGGCACGGAGTTTAAGAAACTAAAAAGAGTTTTAAAACTTGTAGTCGCTTAAAGGGTAAAAGCTTTATGGGGCCATGGCATTTGTGTGGTTATAAAAGCTTTTCATTAAGGATAAAATGGGTAAAATAAAGAGTTTAAAGTTGAATTATTTGCAATTGTAAAAATGTGTCATTCTTTTTTAAACAGACTAATAAGGAAAGTGTCAACTAAATTGAAACTGAGGAAGTAGTAAGTTTCATAGAACCATTTATGTAAAAAAAAAAAAAAAAAAAATTTATATCTTACATTTCAAAATCTAATTAATCTATATGCGTAAATGACTTGAAAAAAGATCTTGAAGAAGAAGAGGATGGGGGAAAATTATTGTGTTGTGTGAGTTGTTATTTTGAGGATATAAGAGTGGCATTCCACTGTTGATATTATGTGGGTATAAGGGTGGCATTTCACTGTTGTTGTGTTTGTTGGAATATTGTCTGGGCGGAGCGATAAGGGTGGCAATAGGAGCGATAAGGGTGGAAATAGGAGCGATAAGGGTTGCTATTGATAGTCAGGGCGGAGGGATAAGGGAGGCTATTATAGGAGTGATAAGGGTGGCTATAGGAGAGATAAGGGTGGCTATTGTCAGGGACGATATGTGATGATGTGGAGTTGTGGTGTTGGTGATTTTCATGTGATGTTGTGATTTTCTTGTGTTTTATTTTTATACCTTGTGCAATAGTTCTTGTTGTTGGTAAATTGATAACAATCTGATTTATATTGAAATTGAGAGCATGTAGCTATCGCCAGACGGATTATAAAATGAAATGTGGGCACGAGGTGCTGTGATTAAATGATAATGATATTTGGCACGTGAATTGTCCATGCAGTTGTGATATGAAATGAGGGCATGAGGTGCCAAGGAAATATGATGATTTAATTATGGGCATGCGGTGCCGTGGAAATATGAAAAATGGGCCGAGACCCGTGTTTTTATGATTATGAAATGAGGTGTCACATGGTGACTTTTTAATGGAAACAATTATATTCAAAATTTTTATTTGGAAGGATTTTTATTTAGAAAGTATTATATGAAATGATTGTATTTGAAAGATATTTATTTGAGGAAATTATATTTGGAAAAGAGTTATTTGGAAGAATTATATGTGAAAGACAATTATTTGAAGGACTTGATTTATTTGGGTGTAATTGTATTTACTTATGGCGTTCTTGTTGTCTTGCTGTGCATATCACTGGTTGTTCTATATTTCCCTTATTGTTATCTGTTTCTTATTATTTTGTATATTATATTACACAGGCTATTAGACTAGTGAGTGTCTTGATTGTACCTTGTCTCTACTCCACTGAGGTTTAGTTTTGATACTTACTGGGTACCAACTGTGGTGTACTCATACTACACTTCTGCATAGTTTTGTGTAGAGACATATATTGGAGATATCGGACTTGAGCAGAGTTAAAGCGGGATCGTAAGGATTCAAGGTAGAGATGCTTGGTCGTCGTAGTCCCTTAAAGTCTTTTCATTTCGTTGTACTGTTAATTTTCAATCAAACAGTATTGTATATTCGGTACTCGTGATCATTCCATGTATTCAGTTAGAGTTCGTGACTCAGTACTATCGGTCTTGGGAGGTTGTATATCGCAATTATTTCCGCTGTTAGTTTAGATTACTTAAAAAAAAAAAATTATATATCGTAATTATTTTTGCTGTTAGTTTAGATTACTTAAAAAAAATGGCTTCAAAATGTAATTGAAACCGGCTTACCTAGTCTTAGAGACTAAGTGCCATCACGACGACTGTGGTGGGATTTTGGATCGTGACAATTAGTCATCTAAATTTTAGATATGAGCCATATTGTTGATTCAACATTGTACATTANTAATTATTTCCGCTGTTAGTTTAGATTACTAAAAAAAATAAATTATATATCGTAATTATTTTTGCTGTTAGTTTAGATTACTTAAAAAAATGGCTTCAAAATATAATTGAAACCGGCTTACCTAGTCTTAGAGACTAAGTGCCATCACGACGACTGTGGTGGGATTTTGGATCGTGACAATTAGTCATCTAAATTTTAGATATGAGCCATATTGTTGATTCAACATTGTACATTAAATATTAACCATATTACAGATTCCAATATGATATTGTATACTTATATTCTTTTTAATTCTTAATTTTATTTTGATTGTGTAGGAAAATCCGGGTACTGCAACTGAAATGGTGACCACAATTTAATATGAAGTGAATGATGAAGACTTTTTGAACAATTGTGATGTTTATTATTTATGCCTTCATGATACTATATGAAAGGTCTACTCTAACCAAGATTAATCATCTGAATTTTCAGATAGAAGCCATATTGTTGATTCAACATAGTACATTAAATATTAACAATATTACAGTTTCCAATATGATATTTTATACTTATATTCTTTTTAACTCTTAATTTTATTTTGACTGTGTAGGAAAATGCTGATAATGCAACTGAAATGGTGACCACAGTATAATACGAAGTGAATGATGAAGACTTTTTGAACAATTGTGATGTTTATTATTTATGCCTTCATGATACTATATGAAAGGTCTACTCTAACCAAGATTAGTCATCTGAATTTTCAGATAGAAGCCATATTGTTGATTCAACATAGTACATTAAATATTAACCATATTACAGATTCCAATATGATATTTGTGATGACCCAAAGGTCATCTTATGTTTTAGAACTCGAATTTGCACTCTTAAGCCTTAAAAATCTCATTTTTACCCTCCTTAATTTGCGTGCACAGTCCGGGTAGATTTTCGGAAAGCTTTTATGTTGAAAACTAATGAAAATAAGAATTTTTGCCTTAAAAGTTGATTTTAGTTGACTTCGGTAAATATTATTTGGTAAACAAGTTCGGATCCGTACTTTGACGGTCCCGATAGGTCCGTATCGAATAATGGGACCTGGGCGTATGCCCGGAATCGAATTCGGAGGTCCCTAGCTTGAGTTATGAACTTTTTGATGAAAATTAAAAGTTTGGAAATTATTTATTTTTAAGAATTGGTTGATATTTGGCATTGTTAGTATCAGGTCCGTATTTTGGTTCCGAAGCCTGGTACAGGTTCATTATGATATTTAAGACCTGTCTATGAAATTTGGTGAGAAACGGAGTTGATTTGACGTGATTAAGACGTCCAGTTGAGAAAATAGAAATTTTAAAGTGTTCTTGAGAATGTCATTTGATTTGGTGCTAAATTCATAGTTCTAGGTGTTATTTTGGCTATTTGAACACGCAAACAAGTTCTTATGATGTTTTTAGACTTGTGTGCATGTTTGGTTTGGAGCTCCGAGGGCTCGGGTGAGTTTCGGATTGGCCACAAGATGTTTTGGACTTTGGAAATCAGGTTTTTTTCTGCAGAGTTTGGGTTCTGGCATGTCCTTCTTCGCATTCGCGAAGGTCCTCTTGCGAACGCGAAGAGTAAACTGATGAGGCAGGTATTTCTTCTTCGTGAAAGCGAAGGCTTGGTCGTGAACACGAAGCGATGGGGGCGTTACCCTTCGCGAACGCATAGTGTTAGGCACTAGGGAGGGGGAGTCAGCCTTTTCTTCATCGCGAACGCGGACACTGTCTCTCGAACGCGAAGCCCAGGGAAGGGTAGCCTACGCAAACGCGAGCACTGTCTCACGAACGTGAAGGCTTGGCAGCCTATACTCTTCGCGAACGCGACAGTGCTCTCGCGAACGCAATGAACACTGTCGCCCAACACTTAACAAAATCCAAACACGGGATTTAGCCAAAAATTTATTTTTCTCTAAAACCAAACGGTGTGAGGCGATTTTTCAAGAGTAATTTCTTCCCCAAAGTGTTGGTAAGTGATTCTAAACCGTTTTCTTTCAATTACCCATTACATTTCTTGAATTTGCAACCTAAAATCTAGAGTTTTCATGGTAGAATTATGGATTAGGGTAGAAACTAGAAATTTCGGAAATTTGGGAATTTAGACCTCAATTTGAGGCCGGATTCCAAAACCAATTATATATTCTGGCTCGGGGATGAATTGGTAAATGGATTTTGGTCCGAACCTCGGGTTTTGACCAAGCGGGCCCGGGGTCGATTTTTTGACTTTTTGGAGGAAAATTTGAGAAATTTAATTTATGCAATATAATTGATTCCTTTAGCAGTATTTGATATTATTGAGTCATTTTTAAATAGATACGAGTAGTTTGGAGGTGAATCCCAAAGGAAAAGCTGTGATTGAGAATTAAGAGACCTTTAGAGCGAGGTAAGTGTTGTGTCTAACCCTGACTTGAAGGAATTAGAAACCTTATATTACTTGCTAAGTGAAATCCATGTAAGCGGCGTATATGTGAGATGACGAGTATTTATGCACCACCAATTTACCTGTTTTCCATGTTTCTCTATTTTTCTTATATTTTCTCTTTCCTATGTCAAATTGCTACGTGTTATACTAGTGTTGCTCAATTTATCGTTCTTATCATGTTTACGGATTTTCTGGTGATAATTGAGTTTTTATTTCAAAGTTGAGATTGATATTATGGAACCAAATATTGAAGTAAGGTTTGTACTTGTTATTCTATCTCCTTGTTGTTATTTATGCATTGCATTATGGTAAGGGAGAGTGTTAATGCACGAAGGGTGATG
>AWOL01S0032466.1:0-21811 GCA_000715115.1 Nicotiana otophora
TTGGGACTGGTTGGTGTGATTGGACGGGGTACCAAAGGCCTCGGGTGTGTTTTGGATGGTTTCAGACCAAGTTGGTTGATTTGCAGTTGCTGGTTTCTGGTGTCCTTGGCATGCTTCGCGATTGCGAAGAGGGAGACGCGATCGTGGAAGGTAAGTGGGAGCATATTGAATTTTCTCTTCGCGTTCACGGGCTAAGAAATGCGATCGCGTAGTGTCCTGGGTTGGGCCATCGTGTTCGCGAATGAAGTTACACGTTCGTGTAGTGTTGAAGTAGGGGCGGATGGAATTGGTCTTCGCGAACGCGAAGTTGTCTCGCGTTCATGATTGTCGGACTGGTCGTACTTTGCGATTGCGAGTCTTCAGATGCGATCGCGTCGGGGATTTTTGGCGGCAGAGGTGGTATTGTCTCGTGATCACGAGGCTTCAGACCGCGATCGCGAAAGGAAACGCCAGGGCAATGTTGTTTTAAAACGGGAGGTTTGGCTCATTTTCTCTTCACTTCTTCCATGGGAGCCGACTTTGGAGCGCCATTTTCATCGTCAATCATGAGGTAAGTGGTTTCTACACATTGTGAGTTAAATACATGAATTATACATGGATTTGAACATGGAAATTGGTGGAAATTGTGAGATTTTGAAGAAAACCTAGAATTTAGTATTTTTAGATTTTTACCATGAAATTAGACATGGAATTAGGAATAAACTATATATTCGAGTTTGTGGTGTTATGGGTGATGATTATCTTCAAGAATTTTCAGAATACGAGCATGTGGGCCTAAAGGTTGACCTTGTTGACTTTTAGAGCGGAGTTGAGAATTTTTCTAAAGTGTTAAATTATGCGCATTGGAGTATATTTTGATTGATTTGCAGCTTATTTGATTAGTTTCGGATCGAGGGGCATTAGTTTGAGGTGTTTTGAGAGGCGTTGGAGCCGGTTATGGAACTTCGGAGTAAGGTAAGTCTCCTGTCTAACCTTGAGAGGGGAAAACTACCGTCTAAGTGATGTAATTATTATGTGCTACTAGTTGTGGGTGCTACGTACGCACGAGGTGACGAGAGTCCGTACAAAACTAAAGCATGTTTATGTCCGGGTAAACTTAGGACTTTATCATGTAATATTTGAATTATTTGAACTAATTCTGCTGGCTTAATTAATTGAATTGATTTAGAAATACATATATATATTAGATCAAGACTTATCACCTTGAGTGGTTGGCAAGTTATTTGAGAAACGGTAAAGGTTATCTTCACTTTATGCTCATGTACTGTATTGTAAGCACGTGTCTCATAACTCCATAAGTTCCTTCCTTTCTTGTGGAGTTGGCCGAACGCCTCGGCAGTATAATAAATGCATCTATGGTTCGTGCCGATCGACACTCAGCAGTGTACACATTATTCTGGATCGGGTCGTACGACCTCGGCATAATCGTGCGTTATATCGCTAGTAGTCCAAATATTCACGAGATTATCCTTCCACTGATGCCTGACATTTTATATGGTATTCTTTATCCGTTTGATACTGGCACTTGATACATCTGAGTTGTTGAGATAGAATACGAGACTGAGTAATATATATCTTTAAAGAAAATTTTTGGAAGATTATGTAGCTTACAGTTTTACCCCATTATTACTGTTGTGTTTCATATCTACTTATGATTTATCCTATTGCTTTATTAGACCTCTAGTAAGTGTCGATGTCGATCCCTCGTCACTACTTCTCCAGGGTTAGGTTAGATACTTACTGGGTACGCATTGATTTACGTACTCATGCTGCACTTCTGCACTAAATGTGCAGAATCTGACAGGTTTATTTGGTGGTCATCTTGGCACGTAGGCGCAGCTACTGAGGAGACTTTATGGTGAGCTGCAAATTTCAGGCTACGTATCGCAGCCCACAGAGTCTTCATCGTACTATTTACTTTATCCTGTCTTATTTACATTCCAGATAGATGTTGTATTGTTATTCTACTCCTTAGTAAATGCTCATGCACTTGTGACACCAGATTTTGGGATAGTCTAGTCGATGCTCACGGATTCACATATTATTATCACCTTTTATTTTCATGCATTACTAGTTATGTATGTACTCGTGATTTTAAAGGTGAAAATTTCCTTAATAAAAATTTATAATTTCGAAGGTAATAAAATTAGAATATGATATATTAATATTTAGTTGCTGTCAAATGTTAATTAATTACTGTTGTTATAATTTTACAATTTCATTTAAATATTGCACAATTATATATTTTTTCTAATTTTCTTTTTGGAAGCTTTAAATTGGGCTAATAAAACCCATAAACTCCAAAATTCAAAATTTATTAGTTTGTTTTAAGGATAAAAAGACTAGTGTTAGTACCCGCACGATGTGAATAAAAAAGAACAAACTATAAGATTAATTATTGACATAAACTTAAATATTATAACCCCATATATAGTCGGTGATACAAACAAATAAAAATACAATATGATTCAAAAATAAATACTCATTCCCTTTCAATTTACATAAAATATTTTTTTTATTAGTTTGTTCCAAAAGAATGACACATTTATGTATTTGAAAATAATTTAACTTTAATTTTTTTATTTTATCCATTTTACCTATAATGAGAAGTTCTTACACTCATACAAATATCATGGCCCTACAAAACTTTTAGGTACTTAAGCTTCAAAAGTTTTCTTTTCGTTCTTAAACTCCGTGTCAAGTCAAACTATCTCATATATATTGAAACTGAGTGAAGTCATACTATATAGAGTAATAACTAATAAAAATACATTTAGTAATATCTTAATTTAAATTATAAAAATATATTATATTATTATCTCAATATAATAACTTCTCACATCAATATCAACTTCTACCAACCTAAAATTACACAATGACAAATTAATATATACATACATGATAATTTATTAGCAACCAATATATTCTAACTTTTGGGAGTTACCAACTTATAAAACAGCTGGATCGTAATTAGCTCAATAATTTTAATGCCACCTCAATTTTAACCACACAATTAAAGTCACTTTGTTTTTAACAATTTAAATGATACTTATGGGATATAGTTAAGATTAATATATTATAATTAAATAAATGTTAACCTACTTTAAATATTTTTCTTCTACCATGCACATGTACTAAAATAAGATGAGTTCTTACATGTAATTCATAATTAAATGAATCTTACCTTATGATTTTTGTAATTAATTTTATTTTGTGTAAATAGCAATCCCAAATAGTGCAGTTATATTCCTCTATATGTTTATCCTATCCAAATCTATTTCATTCTAATTGACACATATATGACCCCATCGATTGCTCGATCAATTGGTTCATACAATTTGAGAAAATATAAATATCAACAACGGGCTAAAAAGTTATAGTCCATACCTGAGTCATTAGAGAAGAATCTATCCTCCCTTCTTATCTATTTTAGCATAGCAACTGCTAGCACTAATAGAAAAATAATAAGACAAAAAAAATGTATCTATGGCTTCCAAACAATTGAGATATAAAATAAATTATAAAATATTGGATAATTAATTTTACCATAAGGCAACACAATTGACATTTGTTTAGCCGATGTCTGAGTCGATTCATAGTTTAAAATATTATCCCCATAGAAATGTATGTCATCGGTTCTTTTATTCTTGTGTAAATTTATGATTGATTAACTCCCTTCTAACATTATTGGAGTTGCTTAAAAATTGATCGAATCGAACTGCATTTATGTGACCATTCTCTTTCTGAGAATCATTTTAAAAGTATCGACTCCAAACTACATACATCACACATCTTGATTCTCAAAACTGAAATGCTAATTGAGCAAGAGATATACATTTATTTTTAAATTAATTAAGAGTATCAATTTACCCACACTATCTTTATACCCCCTCTTTCTATATTATTCCCTCTACTATGAAATTTTATATAATTATTTCATTTATATGGAAGTTTGACTTTAAATTTCCATTTAAATTAACTATATAAGAATTTAAATTATATTTAATTTTTTTAATTTATTTCTCGGAATTATGTCAATTGTTTATTTATTTTAAAGGATGCGAAATCACTAAGTTTGAAGAGCTGTATTATTACCCCATCCACCACCTCCTAAACAAAAATAAAGCTAAGGTTTACGAGACCGGATCGGGCCCAATTGTTCCATAATAATAAAATCTGTGATAAGATTGGCGAATTTTCATGATATAAACAACATAACTCTTAGTTTATTTTAAAAGTAGCAGATATATTTACCTTTATAGCATATTTAAAATTAGAATATGATATATTAATATTTAGTTGCTGTCAAATGTTAATTAACTACTGTTGTTATAATTTTATAATTTCATTTAAATATTGCACAATTATATTTTTTTTAATTTTCTTTTTGGAAGCTTTAAATTGGGCTAATAAAATCCATAAACTCCAAAATTCAAAATTTATTAGTTTGTTTTAAGGATAAAAAGATATTTACCTTTGGAAGCGGTAATTCCGATTATGTGCCAATAGATAAGTTAGTGATATTTATTTTTTTCTAAATTTGTCATCGCAGCTAGTTGTAACTATATTTGCATCTACCCCTTAATAAAAAAAGGTTCGACTTTAGGGGGTCGGATCATCCACCACAACAACATCTACTAAGATTGAGATCTCTCATTACAATCCATGACAAATTTTCTTTAAGCAAGTTTTAAATTGAGGAAGAGAAGAGCCCTCCCTTGAATTGCCAAAAACTTCAACAAAAACTTGATACTTGGTTTATTAACTAATTCAAATTTCGACCATATATATAAATTAGAATCTTTGATAATATATTTGCAAAATACTAGATCTATAGAAAGATTTGACATATTCGCCATTCCACATTGATACTAATATTATGCCAACGCTGCCATGGATTAGGCTACAACTAATGTTATCTTTTCATGGTTGAGGTTCGATAACCTCTTGCAATATAACTATGTGAGGATAATAATAATAGTCGTTTAGCACATTTCTTATAGCTTAATCTTTGTACTTTCTTTCTTTCTCTCTCTTTTTTTGGGTAGATTTTTCTTGCTCCTTGTAATTTCAGTGGTGTTTGGTAGAGGAGGATTAGAGTCAATGTACCTTTTTCTTATGGTAATTTCAGTGGGTTGCTCTGATGGTAAGCACCCTCCACTTCCAACCAAGGAATTGTGAGTTCGAGTCACCCTAAAAGCAAGGTGGGGAGTTCTTGGAGGGAAGGGTGCCGAGGGTCATTTGGAAACAGCCTCTCTATCCCACGGTAGGGGTAAAGTCTGCGTACACACTACCCTCCCCAGACTCCACTAGTGAAATTATACTGGGTTGTTATTGTTGTTGTACCTTTTTCTTAACAATAGAAATAATTTTTAATGTGTTCCATTTTCAAAGAGTGCAACCTTTCATTCAAAACCACACCGCATAAGACTTCCTGCTCACAACAGAGTAATATTTCTTATAGCTAGATATTTGTCCTTTCCTTTTTGGTAGATTTGAAAATCTGAATAATGAAAACTTACATTTTTAAATCTTACAAATTGACTAATTGAAATTTTAAAAACTAAAATATGTAAAATTTAAATAATTATTTCTTAGGGAAGTTTATTCTTATTTGGGTCTAGCTAGCCCCTGGTTGGCCCGGGGGCTTCTACCGACTCGGACCAGTAAAATTTGCACGGGGCGCTCTATTTGGTCGTCCCCATTTAACTTATATCCACTTTTTAAAAAAAAATTAACTTGTACCCATTTTTTAAACAATTTCAGGCCTCTTTCTCATCCTCCTTCGTTTTTTTCTTCTTCTTCTTCGGGTGACAATGATTTTATATGGTGGTTGCGAACATATTTTAATGTAGTTTATGATGTTTTACAATGGTGAGTTGTTATGACGCTTTAATTTTTATTATTGCTTAGGGTTTCTTCTTCGTTCTTCTTCTTTTTCTTAATTGCAAAATGGGTTCATTAGATTTATTGTTGTTTTGACAAATTGATGATTGAGGTTTGTTCGTGATGATATTTGGAGGTTATTTTTCAAATTTGAGCTCATTTGGAGTAGATTTAGGTATTAAATAGTATATTGGATTGTTATAATTCGAAGAACAAATTTCTGGTTCTGGGCAATTTGCACTTCAAGCCTATTTGGCCTTAAGTGCATAAAAATGTTGGTTGCACTTCAGACCTTTTGGCCTTAAGTGTATCCGAAGTGCAATTTTTTACTTCAAACTTATTGGCCTTAAGTGTAGCAAAACGTTTGTTGCACTTCAGACCTTTGTATATTTTTTGTATATAATAAATAGAAATGTACAAATATACAAAAAAGTATACATTTTTCGGCTATTATTTTCAGAACGGCTATACAATGTCATTTTCCCAAAATTGAACTCTATCCGGCCCCTTTAGTATATATGTTTGCTTGTGTCTGGTAACAAAATATGTTGAATTATTTAGATATGAGCATGTATGTATATGTACAGTCGATATTTTTGAGAAATGAACAAATATGAGAATGTGCAAAAAAAATTTGCAAAAGTGTAGGTTTGGGTGAAATTGAGCAATTTCGGTGAATACACAAATTTTGACCTTTTCCCTATACCAATGCCATGTTAGGTTCAGCAAACTCTCTTTTTGGCTTTTTAACTTTCCTCGTTTGGTAATCTTTTTTCTTCTAAGTTTTCTTCAGTTTCTTTTTCATCACTTTCCTTCTTCTCATTCGTCTCAACTTGTGCTGCCTCTACTTTCTTAAACTTGGCATCTTCCTTTTCTTTAATCTTTACGTGAAGAAAGTTAATTAAACCATTAAGTGAAATCTCAATCTCATCTTCCTTCAATAGTTGCTCCGCCACTTCGGCCGGTGTCACCATCGCAGTTTCTATCAGTTCCTCAATTTGTAACAATATGTGCTCTTTAGTTCCCAGGTAATTAGCAGCAAGAAGCCTGAAGCCACAGGGGGTGCAATATGACATATGAATGTGCATGTCCATTCTACCAGGCCTTAACAATGCAGGATCCAACTTTTCTATGTGATTTGTTGTGAAAATTATGATTCTTTCATCACCACAGCTCGACCATAATCCATCAATAAAATTCAACAAACCAGATAATGTCACCTGCAATGAACAAGAAAATATTAGCATTTGCAAGGAAATCTAAGTGAATCGGAACACTTTTAAAGTAAGACAAGAAAATACAAGCTAAAATCAAAGAGACTTACCTTGCTTTCTTGCTGATTAGCACCGTTTGAAGGAGAATCATTTGCTCGATTAGCCAAATTATTTTGCAAATCAATGGTACAGTCAATGTCCTCCACCACCAAGATGGACTTGTTAGCCGTGGCCACAAGCAACCGCCTTAAATCAGAGTTCCTCATCAGCTCAGTCAACTCCAGATCATATATATCAAAGTTCAAATAATTAGCCATGGCGGCGATCAAACTGGATTTTCCAGTCCCTGGAGGGCCATACAGCAAGTACCCTCTTTTCCACGCCTTCCCCACTTTCCTATAATAATCTTTTCTTTTCACAAATCTGTCTAAATCCTTCAAAATTTTGTCTTTCAGTTCTGAGTCCATTGCTAGAGTCTCAAAGGTTGCCGGATGATCAAGATTCATCGACTGCGAGTCATACATATTTTCATGATCCACAGTGTGAATCTTGATTGCCCTGCTCTCAAGTTTCTGCAGCTTTGCTTCTCTTATAATGTAAGGCAAGTAAGTATTAAGAACAAGGTCCTTGTTTTTCTTGTGAAACGTGAGCTCAAAGGTTCTCACCTCAGATCTTTGAGTGGAATTCAGGTCTCTGGGATTATAAAAGTCTCTAGACTCTACTCGTCTGCATAGCCAAACCCACTTGAATTTCTGCCCACTATAAACATCTGTCACCTCCTCATCGCGTTCCATGGTTATGTTGATATGTTTCTCCTTCTCAGGCTTGCTGATTTTGACTCGACGGGTGTTGGGTGACAGCTTGTTTCCCAAGTACATTTCAGCTGCTTCATAGATGTCATTGTTGACCAAGCCATCAAATTCATCTATTACCATTGTTAGCTGATTTGAGAACCTGCTGAAGATGTTTTTGAGGCCAAAGAAGAAATATTCATGCAATTCTGGGGGAAGGAATTCATTGACTACTGTTCGAACCACCATAGCTGTTGCAGCAACAGAGCCTACTGTGGATAAAACAGTCTTGGCCAGTACCATTTTCGATTCTGCAGTAGAAGACATGTTCCTTAAGAGGGACTCGTCGCTTTGTGGTGGGTATTCAAGATTTTGCTACTGGCAGTTGTTTAGATAGCCAAGGGTATCAGAAAAATAGAACACCAATTTCTGACTTCTCTGAAAGGGACGGGATGCGAGCCGGTTTGATTGGATACTAGAATGCAAGCAATGGCTAAAGGGAAAGTGCTAAATTTATAGTAATAAAACGTGTGGAAAGACTTTTGGAACCAGAAATTTGTTTAAGAAAATCAGAGGAGTCAAGAGTCAGTTTAGACTCCGTAGATTTTGAAGATTCTACTTATCCAGCCACTCACATCAGCACGTCTAGCTTCCTTGCAACTTGTTTAATGGGGAAAGTTTCCATTCCAACTCAAATCAACGATTATAGATATAACTTCCGCGGAAAAAGTCATCGTAAGAAAACATGACAGTTGCCTTGGGTAGAAGTAGTCCTCCATCTGTCATATTTCATACACGGTATGGAATTTAAGATGCTAAACTTGACTTAAATATTATATTACCGATAATGAGAAACTGACTGCCTTCTATCAAATCCAGGCACCATCAGGTACCAGATTTTATCTGGTCGCAAAGGTAGAGTTGACTACTGCATGCAGAACAAGATGTGTTGCAACATCTAGGAGAATTTCTATCCACCATGAAAACAAACAGAGACTTGAGTATAAATTGTTATTGAAAGAGGGATAATAATTAGTATCCCTTGTGGAATATGCTTATCTTCAACTTCAGAGGTCTACTACAGCATATAAAGCAATATGCCCATGCACGTTAGAGGCGAATGGAGACCTTCAAGACAACAATATCCAATCGCTCGATGGAAACGAACATCATGAGACCTTCATGCAGTCCATGCTGCAGAGGGATTCGTATCCAGCCAATGAAAAGGTTGATGATGAGTAGATCGTGGATAGTTTGTTAAATCTAAAGATTTTCAGGACAGACAACTGCAACTGCAGTGCCATCGTGTGCCAAGTTGCTGCATAAATACAGAGAAGCCCAGGACAGGCTTAGGGTAACTCTCTATGCGTACTTCCCTGTGTCCGAAGATTAAGAAGTTGGAAAGAAACAAAAATAATTTGCACTCAAATGTAATTATATGAATGTCTAAAAAACAGATGAAGAATGCTTCGCCAGCTTATTAAAACTCAACATCTTAGACAAAAAAAGAAATATTGTATGTGATTTGCGTCATAAATCTCAGGCTCAAGCTACAAAATTCTTTGAACATTCAAGAGCTTAGAGGACCAAGACTAATATATAAGAAAGAGGTGAAGATCATACATATAGGTCTCGACTTTATAAAGCACCTAAACTCATTGCATCTCACTCCATCGAAATGGATTTGTACTGCTGGATGGTAGCAGTTATAGCTTGCTCAACTGGTAGTCTCTCCATGCTTGAAGCGCCATAAAATCCATGAACTCCTTTGGTTCTCTTCAGTACATATGCTGCTTCCTTAGGGCCAGATATAGGGCCTGTAAGTAACGGAAAGATTCTTCAGTAGCAACTAAATAAATCAGGAGAAGAAAAGAGCGTGCCATTGTAATAAAGACTCAAGAACTGATGATACAAAAACTTGTCAAACATAAAATCTACTTCCAGCGATGTTAATCCTATCCAGAACCCCAGATAATTCTAAAATTTGACAACTACTAGTATTTGTTTGACAGCTTAGAATTATGTACCAAATTAGACCTCCCGGATTGCCTGGAGAAATAACACCATTATTTCTTTTGAACAGCATTAAGATGTCAAGTAAAATGCTGGAATTACAAAACGATAGTAATAGTCCTAGTCTAGTAACTAGCAAATACTTTATGTTAGAAAAGAAATGCTAAGGATATTCTACTATAATATATACCAAACCTTTGAAGAATGATAAGGGAAAAAAAGACAAAAAGAAAAGAGAGCAGCCTTATCCATTGCCTGGATTAGGGTTGGACTTCATCCGCAGTGAAAATTAAATCATAAGTATCTATTGTCATCCATCAAAAGGCAATATTTCCTTTGTCTTATAAGGAAGACAACACAAATATGAGAAACAACAACAACAACAACGACCTAGTAAAATCCCACTAGTGGGGTCTGGGGAGGGTAGTGTATACGCAGACCTTACCCCTACCCCGAGGGGTAGAGAGGCTGTTTACGAAAGACCTTCGGCTCAAGAAGGCAAAAGGAGATAATATCAGTACCACCAACAGATACCATAAGAAAAATAACAACATCATGAAAACAAGAAAATAGATGCAAAGCAAAAGCGCTAGCCAGTAAATAGGCCCGGCTATGAAAACGAAAGAGTAGTAAGACACAACATTGCCACTAGCTGTCTTAGACAAAAACCCTACTAGACTAGCCTCACAAAGGTACAAACTAAGGAACACAAATATGACAATCATACAATTTTCTGGAAGTTACAAGAAAGCAGATAAAAACACACACCCCTCCTCGTTCCACAAAAAAATTGAATGTAAATTTTAGGACTTAGAAAAACACAAATGTAAAGAAGTACCAAAATTTAACCTCAAGTATACCTCCAACAACAAAAATGTCTACTAGCACAAACATCATCGAAGATAGACAGAAATATGTGCATAGTAAATATTTTAGGACTGAATTTTTAGGGAAATACACTATAAAAATGCAGCTTCAAATCCAAAAAGTTTCAACCAGCATTTATTTTCCTGGTTATGATTCATGACAGAGGAAAAACCGCAGGGAATCAATGCTAAAGCTATGTGGACTGCAACATCCACATGGATCATTTAATAAAGACAGTAGATTACCAATCCTCACCACTTGACAAAATGTTTCTTTCATTAGAATCTCCAGGTTCATATAAACATGTATAATTTGTAGTTAGTGCACTAATTAATTGGTGCAATATAAATTAGGCAACTACCTTAGGATTGGTACCTGTAACCATGGGGATAAGGACATTGTACATAACGATATTGTATGATAATCCTCACAAGTGCTATGAGAAGCTGCTCCCACATATGCTTAAGTTTTCAGTTATCTATCTAACTTATTCTTTACACGCCAAGGAATTAAGACAAAATGACTTCAAAATAAATGAAGCCAGTGAATCCATCTGATACACCATCAGAGTAATACTTGATTGTCAAATTATTTTAGCTGAACCTGGAATTTAGCAGGGATTTTGCTACATGACATGACACAGAATTGATCCAGCCATTTCGTTTTGTTTTTTGCCTTTGAATTTTTTTCTTACTTTAGGGTTCCTGGATTTACCTCCATGGCAGAGCACAATAGCATCAGGATTTTTCCTATGAGTAGCATCTGCAATAGCTTGGACACAGGTTACACTTTCCTCCAATGACACAGCTGTTTTTGCACCAATTGAACCAGATGTTGTGAGCCCCATATGGGCCACTATGATGTCAGCACCAGCTTCTGCCATAGCAATGGCTTCATCTGGGCAGAAAGCATATGGGGTCGTCAAAAGGCCCATCCTGTGAGCTGTTGCAATCATCTCAACCTCCAAGCTGATTAAATGTAAGGTATCATGATATTGTTACAATATAGGAAGGGCATAAGCTAAGTCTGACAAAAGCATATCTTCCGAGACATACCCATAACCCATTCCAGTCTCTTCCAAATTTTGTCTAAAGTTACCGTCAAATAGACCAACAGTTGGAAAGTTTTGCACCCCACAGAACCCAACAGATTCCAACTGCTTCAGGAAGTTATCCATCCTGCGGAAAGGATCAGTAGCACAAACTCCAGCCAGAACTGGCACTTCCTTAACCACCTGAAGATTTCAACATTGATAAAAACTAAGCCACCATTATGGAAGGTATATATCTGAGGAAGGAGAAAGAAACCTCAATCATGGTTATTATTTGCAAGAAAAATAATAAGAAAAGATATATATACATGATGAACAATTATGTTATCTGTTGTAATCCACCTTTGCAACTATAAAGAATGATAAAAAAAAAAATTTAGTTCCATGCCAGGACTGGTGAGATTTTTTTTGTCCTATGAAAAATGCAACAAGTAAAGGTCACAATTAATAGATACCCAGCCAGAAAAGTGGTTCTGTAGGGTTAGTCATTCTTCTACACAACAAAAGTAAACATCTGATATTCCACTAGGATGGATAAGATCAGGAATGTTGATATTCGGGAGAAGGTGCGCGTGGCTCCCATTGATGAAAAGATGCGGGAAGCGAGGCTCAGATGGTTCGGGCAAGTACAGAGGAGGAGCCCAGATACCCTGATAAGGAGGTGTGAGCGGCTGGTTGTGGAGGGCACGAGAAGAGGTAGATGGAGGCCGAAGAAGTATTGGGGAGAGGTGATCAGGGAGGACATGGCGAGGCTTCAGATTTCCGAGGACATGACACTTGATAGGAAGATGCGGAGGTCGAGTATTAGGGTTGTAGGTTAGGAGGTAGTTGAGTCTTGTCTTATTTCGTACCGTTGTGAGACTAGTCTGGTAGGGTTTTTGTCTAAGCTAGCTAGTGGCAATGTCGTGTCTTACTATTTTGCGTTTCAGTGTCGGACCTATTTACTAGCTATCGTTTTTGTTTTTGCTTTTTTTCGTCTTTGCTTTGCATCTTTCTTATGGATTTCATGTTATTCCTATTTTTATTGTCTTATTTTGTCTTTTTGTCCTCTTGAGCCGAGGGTCTTTCGGAAAGTCTCTCTACCTCTTCGGGTAGGGGTAAGGTCTGCGTACACACTACCCTCCCAGACCCCACTAGTGTGATTTCATTGGGTTGTTGTTGTTGTTGTTGTTGTAAGTGGACATCTCAACTACATAGCTTTTGATTTAATTCAGCAAGTGTTAGAGGTCCAACTATGTAATTGGATTAAGACTAAGGTCGGACTGAAACTGACAATACAGAAACTGTTGAAAGCCCAAATTGAATTGAAGTTAGAACCAATTCTATCTACATTCTTTTTCATCTCTAACCAACCACCAGAATGATGTGTCCAAGCTTACTGCAAATTTGGCAGGGATTTCCTGAGAGCATCTTTTGAGGAAACACTCACAAGAAACATAGATATGACATGGATCAGCTTTAATGTGTCTGATTATGGATGTCAACTGGAAGTTAATTTTTTAGACTGCGTTGAGAGCAGAGCTGTCTTGGTACAGTGATCTTCAGTCTTCACTCAAAGTTTCCTTTTCCATTAAAATCAACTGCTCGTAGTTGGTACGGCTCATGTTGAGTCACGTGAAGGGTTTATCAATTTGTTAAGCCTTTGAATCGAACGTGAACTTGCTAGACAGCAGGTTGTATTTAACTTGAACAGTAAATTCGTGTTCAAATCCAACCTGAGCTAAAATCAAACAGTAGAAGATTGATGAAGCTGAGCCTAAAAGCCTAAAGGTTTTCAGAAGAACTAAAGAAGTAGACAATAATTAGGACTTACAGGCAATACTTCATTGGCCATCTCAAGTACAATGGCATTTGCATCAGCAAAAGGCAATAGACCAGCTAAGGACCCCCTTCCTGCCATCCTAAAACGCCCTGAGTTGTACAAGACAATCAAATCTACACCACCAACTTCCTCAAACTTCGCAGAAATACCTGTACCCGCACCAGCCCCAATAATGGGCTTGCCCTTACTTATTTGATCTTTCAATTTCTGCAGTACCACAATTCTTTTCTGCAAGGTTTCTGCTCAAGGAAGATTAGGCTTTCATCAAATCTTCATCCAAACTAAAAGAAGAAAAGAAAAAGCATTGACTCAGAGCTGTGAGATTCATTTCCCCGTTGATGAGCCAGCATATTCCATTTCAAAGACATTCACATAATAGTAGTAGAGAGATGATTATGATGACCTATGTTGCGCGGACTCTCCAAGATGATGCCACACCCGTGCCGGATCCTCCAAAAAATACACTATTTTTGGAGGATCCGACATGCATCTGGCAATATTTTCGAAGAGTTCGAGCAACATAGATGATGACAACAAAGGAGAAGAATCCATTATATGGAATTTCAAGCTAGCCCATAACCAGTAACCTATGGTAGGTGATAAAGAAAATGGAACTTGGGCCAAACTAAACCCCAAAAGCTAGCTCAAGAGGTGAGGACTGCCCAATCGATATAAAGAGACTATCCATCCTTCACCAACCGATGTGGGATGCTTCTATACCCCCTCACACGCCCATGACTGGATATCTGGTGCGTGGACGATATACTATTGGGATCCAACATCAGGAAACCAAGAAGTGGAATCAACCTTGCTTTGCTACCAATACCATGATAAGAAAATGGACCTTTGGCCTAACTCAACCACAAAAGCTAGCTCAAGAGGCGAGGATTGCCCAAACCATATAAAGAGATCACCCATCCCTTCACCAACTGATGTGGACTCTTCAAAAGTAAGCAAATAATTCTTGAGATAAAGATCAATCATATTTCAGGCTAACAAAAGTATAAAGCATACTCTGTAGTCATCTTTAACTTTATTGGTTTCTGTGGCAAGCTAAGGTTGACATAAATGCCAAGTTATTCCACTTATCATCTTAAATCTAAAATCGGGTCGAGGATAGGAGTGCATGAGCTTTGGCAAAGACAAGACGAAAAGTCTTTTTCTTAATCCTAGAAAATAATGCGAACCCAACACTTCTGTAGGAACTGACAAATAAATTAATAGAAAGAAACCTGGATTCACTTGCAGTAATCATTTAGTGGAAGCTGTTCAGTAATTTTCAAGCAGCTCTATTTGCCATGACACTGTGATGGAAACTATTAGCCTTGATATTTAGGATGAATCATCACCTGGTTTTGCATTTGGAAAGTCGTTCAGGCGAGACAATGCTTTTCCGTTGTGCGGGGAATATTTCTGAAAAACAGCATTATCTTTCTGAATGTCTTGGATAGATTCAGACTCCGCTGGCTGATATTCAACATGTCTAGATTTTGAAGATATTTCCAAGAACGAATCAACTAAAGCATTTGCAAACTCCACCTCATTGATATGGTAAGGAAAGACCTTAACCTATCAATGAACAAATATTTCAATGAAAGAGTTGAGTTTAGCAGTGGAATGTAACATCATAAGAATCCTCTTCCTTATAAATAATTGTGGTACCTGACAGTGTTCACTATTTTTAAGAAGCATCTGTAGCTCACGCGTAAGACAACTAGTTGCCTCGGGATTATGAAAGGCTTTCCCTGGTGCATCCAATGCAGAGACACCTTTCTCTGGCAAGCAAACACATACACTTGATGATGCCTTGCTCAACTTTTCTGCTATAAATGCAGCAAATTTCTTATTTTCACCTACCGTAGTACGCATTAGGGAAACCTGAAAAATAAGCATTCTGTTAAATTTTTTTCAAACGGCACACCTCAAATATTTATTTGATAGTTTATCAGATTTAAACCCATATCATTAATTGTGCAGTCCAGAGTCCAGACACAATGCAATAAATTTTCAAAAGTATGGCAAAATATCTCTTGATGGCGACAAAAGCATGACGTCCTGAGATACTTTTAGAATGTTTAGCTGCCTACTTGTTCTAAGTTGTGCAAGATGATATCAAACAACACTACTTTGTTGCACAACGCATAATTGTCAAACTGTGAATGCTGGGTGTTCCAACATTAAATTTTTAGATAATGCTACTGCTCAATATCTTAAGGAATTCTTTTACAGACAAACAATGAGCAAAACGAAAGATGAATCACCTGCTCATTATGTTCATGAATCTTCCTTTGCTGAAAGCCGGGAGGTATGGTAGTTTTAGGACCAAAATTCACCATATCCAAAGCTCCCACACTCAGAACCAAAGGAATCTTCTTCTCTATTATTGCATCAAATCGGGAACTATCACATGCCATAACACCTCCAACTATGTAATCTGCAACCTCAGTTGTTGTAATATCCAATACACCCTAAAATAAGATAAACAACAGATGGATATTAATCATGTTCCAAAAAGAGATGATATAATACTTTAGTAATTTTTTGCAGAGACATCAATAACATGTTTGACAAGCCATTTCCGAACAAACTGCAAGTCTCTACCTTCTTTGAAATGAATTACCCTGGTTCTACCCGTAGTTTGAAATGATCAATTGCAATGAACTAATGAAGCCGCACTTTTATATTATCCAAGCCAATGCACAAGGAAAATGAGTGATATTTTCCTTCGTGACTGACTGTAATCCTAGTAAAAGTTTAGAGACCAATAAATCCTACTTCTCATACTATTTCCTTATAGTTCCTAATTGCTAATAGCATTATAATATATTCAAATTGCACTCTTACTCAGTTGATTTTGAATAAGATGTATGACCCATTGAATAAATTGTAAACCATTCAAAGAAATACATGACAACACAAGACAATGAATAACCAAAATTGCCTAGCTTCTCACCATTGTTACCATTAGTATCATCATTGCTCTTAAATAGATATATTTTTATTATGATTAAATCAGATGGTATTTTTTCATTATAAGATGTTCAATGGTCCAATAGTAGAATAGGGGTTTGAAACAAAATATTATATGATATTAATAGAATTTAGTATTTTTTAAGATTGTTAGGGAAAAAGAGATTTATTTGTCCGTATAAGTTTCAATTTTAGGATTTAAGAGTTCATTATAAGGGAAAATGGGAAATATCAATACCCTTCCCTACTTATATACCACTGAAACCATTAGCGGTGATAGAGAAACAGGATTACCTGTATAAAACCTCCTCTAACAAGATCCTCCATGGCCCTGCCCCCGACACCGGTGGCATGGAAAACCAAAGTCTCATATCCTTCTTTGACTAATCTTTCTTTGACAGCATTAACACAAGGAGTTGTAACCCCAAACATAGTTACACCAACTGTAAAATTTTCATTACTGATGCTATACTCTTTTGATCTTTCAAGACTTCCAATCACCATTCCAGCAAATGCTGCACCCGCATTAGATAGAACAACCTTACTAACATTGTTAATCCCACAAATATCTACAACAGAAGGAAACAATACCAAATCTGATGTTCCAATATAAGATTCAGTTTGACCACTAGCAACCGTCGATATTATAACTTTTGGGATCCCAATGGGAATCGATCGGAAGGCAGATGACAGTAAAGATGTTCCTCCACTACCCCCAAGGCCAATAACTCCAGCAAGAATGTGGTCATTATGAGCTTTCCTTAGGAAACTTTCAAGAGCTTTAGTCATGATTGCAATAGCTTGGCCTCTATCATCTGGAAGCTGGACCACAGATTCTCCGCCTGGCGCATAGCATGACAGCACATCCTTCCTTGGTACAAAATCAAAATCAGCACAACTATCCGTCTCCTTCGGGCTGGTTGAGACATCAACAACTGTCACGCCTACCTATACAGTAAGCATAAGGTTAATTTTGGTCAAGGGAAGTCAAAATGCGGGACAACAAATATTCCACTAATCAAAATAACCCAATGCATACTTTTGCATATCACAGTTTTTAGGTTACTTTTATGAACTATAAGGGTTTAATTTTATATACTAAAAGTGTAAAGAATTTTTGCACGATCAAGTTCTTAAAAGCGAAGTACATGTAAACTGTCTATAGTAAGTGTGGATTGGTAACTTAAGAAAGGATAATTATTGTGCTAAAACAGGTTAAACTACACTGACAAATGTAGAAATTATTTTCACACTCATCAGTATATATTGTTTTGATAAGGACACTCATCAGCATATATAACTTGAAGACTTTAGATTATATGCACTACACTATCGGTGAATTTCAACGTGTGATAGCAAGTTAGTTACCATTATTAACAGATTATCAATTAATACTTATCAAGAGATTTAGCTACAGTTTACCTAATAAATGACGTGATTGTGTAAATATTTTTTTACACCGACACAACTTAAACTCTAACTTGAATCCTTCCCTTAATCACAATGCGGCAACAACTAAAGACCTTAAATATGTCATTTATCACATACGCTTAATCATTTAGTAGCAGATACGAAATGACGAATTCAATTACATGACAAAAGTTTACTCGCAAACAGTATTGAAAGAACGATCGATGTAACAAACCTTGAAAGAAGAGTTAGAGGAGAAACATTTAAGACTGGATCGAACTGATTCGGCAAGGAAACGGAGCTCGTCGAGTTTAGTATCAGCTGTTCCAATACAGTAAACTTGTAGAGAATTTCTATCTGTAGTTACCATTTTCTTCAACCAATTGCTATATTTCGAGTTAAAAATTGAGATTTTGACGTCAATTTCAGTAATTATCTCTCTGAGTATGGTGAAAGAGCAGATTCGGGAGTTAACTTCCGATGATGAAAGATCATCTAGCAGCAGCTGGGAGTGCCGAGTGTTGTTGTTGAGGGGTAAATTTGGAAATTCAAAGCAAGAAACACAATCTTTTGAATATCAATTTTTGTACCCATATTGTTCTTAAAATAACAATTAAGACCAAACAAATGGGAGTATAACGTTTGGGCAATATTTGAGTTGAATTTGAAGAAGAAGAAAAAACTTTTTTAAGTTGAGATTAAACAAAAATTGTGAAAGTTTTGTGTTTGGACATTTACTTTACGTGGAAAAAAGTTTGTGAAAATAAAAAATCCATGCATAAATATTGAAGATTCGAAATACTTCACTTCAAATATATTTTCAAACTATTACTTAAGTATTCACTTAAAACCTAAATTTTTATAATTAAATTCCAACTTCGCAAATAATGACTTCGATATTTGCCCGTGAAATCATGGTCAAGCACCAGATGTTTAAATTGACTCAAGCTTGACTTAATCAATAACGACTGGAATGCTCGTGAAACTACAAGCTCTAAAAAGATTCTCAATATCTCATGTCACACCCCTGTGTACTTTTAAACACTTGGAACTACTCATATGCAAAATAATTTGTATTGAACTAAAAGTTATCTCTATTTTTATTTTGCCTCGACTAAAATGGAATTGCTTCTACTTTAGAACTAATTAGACTTAAATTAATACTCCCTTCGTTGAAAAAAGAAAACATATTATTATTTGGAGAGTCAAATAAGATTTTCTTTGATCATATTTTATACAAATAGTTTTAAAATATTTTAAATTGTTAACTATTGTGATTTATAGCACTTATTATGTAGTTTCTAAATGTGTAACATTTATTTCAAAAAACTTAAAGAATTTATGTCCGAGTTTACATCGAAAATAAGTCAATCTGAAAAGGTTCAAACAAATTGAACGGGGAAGTATGAAACAGAACAACAATAGGTTTTGAAATTGTTGTATAATTCAACGTACAAGTGCAAGCAAACTCAGCTTCTTTCTCGTTTCATCCAGGAGCGGAGCTAGAGCTTCAGATGTGGATTCGGTAGAACTAGTAGCTTTGGTCCCAACTCTATATTTGTCTTTAAAAATTCATTGAATATGTACAAACTATTAATTCAGAACCTAGTAATGTAACGACCCGATCGGCTGTTTTGAGCTTTAGTATTCCGTTCGGTAGTTTGAGACTTTGAGTATCTTCATATGATGTATTATGGCTTGCGTGTATGGCCGGTTTTAATTTTCGAGTGATTCGAGATTGATTTGGAAGAATGACTCTCGATTTGGAAGCTTTAAGTTGGAAGAGTTGACCAATGTTTGGCTTTTGGGTAAACGGGCTTGGAATCGAGTTTTTATGGTTCTGATAGGTTCGTATGATGATTTTGGACTTGTGCGTATGTTCGAATTCGGTTTTGGAGGTTCCTAGAAGGATACGACACTATTTGTCGAAAGTTGGCAATTTGAATAATTTAAGCGTGCATAAGTTTGACCAAGAGTTGACTTTGATGTTATTTGACTCCAATTGGTGTTCCGAGACTTTGGATAAGTCTATATAGTTGAATTGAACTTGTGTGCAAAACTTGAAAGTAATTCGAAGTGTTCAAGAGTGATTCAGACACTCTTTTGAAAGAATGAAGATTTAATAACTTTAGAGAAATTCTATTCTGTTTGAGCCTCGATTCTTTGTTGTGATATTCACGTGGATGTTTTGAGACTTTGGATAAGTTTGGATAATATATTTGTACTTGTTGGTATGATTTGATGGGGTCCCGAGGGGCTCGGGTGTATTTTGTATCATTGGTTGAGAAACTAGTTAAGTTAAGGATTTGGAGTTCGATCATGGTCAATATCGGGTTAAGATGACCTCTTTTCGGTGTTTTGAGTGCGCGGGCAGGTTTATAGCGTATTTTATGGTTGAAATGCATATATGGTTTGTGTGTGTGAGGTTCCAAATGAGTTTTGGGTGTTAAAACAAAGATTCTTTTGTTGCTGATTTTCTGATGTAAATTAATTACGAGAATGTCATTTTATCCCTTAAATTTACAGACTTCCTTTAAAACTTCAAAACACCATATCTCCCTTATTTTAAGGTCAAATTGGGTGATTCAAAAAACTATCTTTGGTGTAATATCACAAGGATTATGTTGGGCTTAATGTGAGTTTCAGAGTCATCTAGGATCCGATTCGAGCTATAACAGTTGCTGCGATATTTTACTTATTCCGGAATTTAGTCACTCTTTCTTACATGATTTTGGAGCTCGGATTTGGGCGATTTTGGAATAGATTTTCCCAATTTGGATTGGGTAAGTATTTTTTACTCGAATTTGATTATATTAGATGATTCCATATTTGATTTTGGCATTTAATTTGATGAATCTAAAAGAGAAATTTGGGGTTTTTGTCTAAACTTTCCTAAAGTGAATAATTGGGTTTTAAACATTGATTCGGAGTTGGAATTTGAGTAAAAAATAGTATGGTTGAACTCGTAATTGAATGGATTGTCGAATTTTTTGAGTTTTGTAGGATTCCGAGGTGCGGGCCTTGGTTGACTTTGAGTATTTGATTAAAGATTCAACCTTTATCGTTTGGGTTTGCTTCCTATGGCATTATGTGATGATTTTGAGTTGCTTTTGGTTAGTTTTGAGCTGTTCGGAGGTCGATTTGAGCGAGATGACGCTTCTAGTGTATCGATTTTGCTTGTTTGAGGTAAATGTCTAGCCTAACTTTGTTGGGGGGATGGGGTATTTTTCCTACTAATTGATATTGTTTGATGCATGCGGGGGCGATGCATATATGAGGTTACGAGCATATATGCATGTGCCAGAGTTAATCATACTCGGGGATAGATTATACAATTATTTGTGCCTTGTTGGAATATGTGACCTTCTTGCTTCATGTTTTACTCGACTTCTAGATTAATATGAATATGAAGTTAAATGCTAGAAATCATGATTTAGCCTATTAAAACTTGATTAAAATTTGATGGATTTTTGTGAAACTATTAATGTGCTAAATTCGATCATCATTATACTTAATCATAAATACACTGCAACAACTATTATTCTTGGGATATTGAATTCTATACTTGATTTGAAGATTATTTTTTTGAGATTGGTTGATATAGGTCAGAAATGAGGTTCTTAAGGTTTGTTGAATTGTTATTGGCTTGAAAGATGTGATTTACGTTTATTTGGAATATTTGCTTAATCACTCTCTTTGATGTTATGCATGCTTTCTACCTTGCTTGTTATTGATATATATGTGCTTGGTGAGGAAGATTGTAAAGCACAAAGGGTGATGTCATGGC
>AWOL01S0032468.1:0-49064 GCA_000715115.1 Nicotiana otophora
ATAATCTGCACGGACAACTCACGTGCTGCACGGACAACTCACGTGCCAAAATAATAAAGTATGCTACAGGTAGGCAGCCCCGATCCACACTCATTCTCACAAATCAGTCCCTCGGCCTCACTCAGTCATAAACCTATCAAGCCACGCATGTATCTCAGTAAAATAGGGCATTCAGCCCAAAACATTTATATTCTTCAAAATAGAGTCATAAAACTGAGTTATGCGGTAAACAAGTATAAACATGACTGAGTATACATTTTCAATCGAAAACAATGAGAGGATAGTAAGAAACAGCCCCTAAGGGTCCAAACAGCATGGCGCAAGGCCCAAACATGGCATTCAGCCCAACTTACGGAAATTCTTTCTAAAATATTTAAGTATCGAATGGTTTCAACAAAGTATGCAACTTTACAGTTGTTACGGGATGGACCAAGTTACAAATCCCCAACAGTGCACGCCCACACGCCCGTCACCTAGCATGTGCGTCACTTCAAAATAGTAGAATGATACAAAATCCGGTGTTTCATACTCTCAGAACTAGATTTACAATCGTTACTTACCTCAAACCGCGAAATTCTTATTCTGCAATGTCCTTTCCTCGTGAATTGGTCTCCAAACGCCTCGAATCTGGTCATAAATAATTCGTTTCAGTCAATAAAATTTATTGGAATTAATTCCACAAGATAATAATGATTTTTCATAAAACTCCGAAAATTAGCTCAAAATTCGCTCGTGGGGCCCATGTCTCGGAACTCGACAAAAATTACAAAATCCGGAAACCCATTCAACCACGAGTTTAACCATACCAATTTTATAAAATTCTGACCCCAACTCGACCCTCAAATCTTCAATTTAAACCAAGAGGATTTTCAAATTTTTCCCAACTCAATTTACCAATTAAATGATAAAAACAACCATGGATTCGGGTAATTTAACCATTATTGAGTTAAGAATACTTACCCCGTTGTTTCCTCTGAAAATCACCCAAAATCGCCTCAATTCCGAGCTCCAAATCGCCAAAAAGTGAAAATGGGATTAAACTCACTGCCAAGACTTTTCTTCTCCGCGATCGCGGTCAATGCCTCGCGTTCGCGACGCACAAAATAACTCTCGTCCAAATTCCTCCTTCGCGAACGCGACATCACCCTCGCGTTCGCGAAGCACAAAATGCCTCTGCCTCAATTCCTTCTACGCGAACGCGTTCAACCCATCGCGAACACGATGCTTCGTTTCCCCTCACTACGTGAACGCGACACCGCCCTACGCGAACGCGTAGATCAATTGCCTGGGGGGTCTTCGGCTGCTTCCTCTCTTCTTCGCGAACGCGTAACACCTCTCGCGTTCGCGATGCACACCCAACCCATCCTTCGTGAACGCGTGATTCTCTTCACGAACGCGAAGAGCAAATATTGCCAGTCTCCCAGTTCCTCTACGCGAACGCGAGGCTCCACTCGCGAACGCGATGAAGGAAACCAGATGGTGCATCAGAAAAATTCCAGCAGAGTTCCAAGTCCAAAATCCAACCCGTTAACCATCCGAACCCCTCGGAACCTCAACCAAATATACCGACAAGTTCTAAGATATCATACAGACTTAGTCAAACTCTCAAATCACCTCAAATAACGCTAAAACCATGAATTATACCCCAATTCAAGCCTAATGGACTTTGAAGTTTCTAATTTCTACAAACGACTCCGGAACCTATCAAATCACGACCGATTGACCTCAAATTTTGCACAAAAGTCATAAATGACATAATAGAGGTATTTCAATTTTCAGAATCGAATTCCGACCCCGATATCAAAAAATCAACCTCCCGGTCAAACTTCTAAAAAATTAAACTTTCGGCATTTCAAGCTTAATTCCTCTACGGACTTCCAAATAATATTTCGGACACGCTCCTAAACCCAAAATCACCATACAGAGCTATTGGAATCATAAAAATTTAAATCCGAGGTCGTTTACATATAGGTCCATATCCGGTCCACTTTTTTAACTTAAATTTTTCAATTATGAGACTAAGTGTCTCATTTCACTCTGAGTTCCTTCCGGACCCGAACCAACTAACCCGATATAACATAATATAGTTGAATAATACAAAAAGAAGTAAAAATGGGGGAAATGGGGCTATAACTCCCGAAACGGCCTGCCGGGTCGTTACACCATGTCCATAATACGAGCAACACGTTCCACACCCTCTACTTCATTGCTCCTATCAAACTCATAAACATTATTAGAAACATCATTATAAGGACTCAGAGAAGGGTAAAATGAATTAGGACAATCATCCCAATGGCCATCTTGACAACTACACATATTACAAAAATTCCACTCATAAGATTGAGATTCACAATTTTGCTACAAGTGTGGTCCTCCACAATATGGAAATGGATCACCAAAATAAGAATAACCAATATTCGACCAATTCTCATTCCAAGATGCCATGTAAAAAAAATAATTAAAAAAGTACTACACTAAACTAAAATTAAAAACTTGAATAGATAAAAAGTAGAAGTCTAATCTAGTAAAATAGTTAATTTCTAAGTCCCCAGCAACGGCACCAAAAACTTGTTGCTCCCAAATGCACACGCAAGTATACGTGGTCGACAAGTAATATAGGATTGTAAGTCCAAATATCGTACCCACAAGGACTTGTGATTAACTATCAACTAAATTAGACGCAAACAATTAATCTATTCAAGCGAATCCTAAAGTATGAATATTTACCTAAAACTAATCTAGAGTAACAAACTAAGAGATTAAAGGAAACAAGTTGGCGAAAGTAGACACGAATTTAATGAGATACAATATTCTAGACTATGGGTTGGCTAACAATCCCATTGAGTCTTCCACTTAAATTATCTAATTAATTTATCTAATTTATTGATTGACATGGTTAATATTACTCGTAGTATTCTCCCGAATTACTACTTGCCTATTCAAGCTAACCTAACGCCTATATTCCTATGGAATCAGGATTAGCAAGAACGCATTTATAATTCCCATATAGTAACCAAGAAATATTCTAGACTATGGGTTGGCTAACAATCTCGTTGGGTCTTTCACTTAAATTATCTAATTAATTTATCTGGTTTATTGATTGACATGGTTAATATTACTCGCAGTATTCTTCCGAATTACTACTTGCCTATTCAAGCTAACCTAACGCATATATTCCTATGGAATCAGGATTAGCAAGAACGCATTTATAATTCCTGTATAGTAACCAAGTAAGGCCATTAGGTATATCCATATCCTAACCGCAAATCCGTTCCCGATACTCAGGTTCAAGTTCTTGCTCTACTCAATCTTATATGCAATCTAAAATTCCCTCTCCCTAGTTGAATCCTAGATTCGTAGATAGTATCTAATTGGTGATCAAGCAATCAAATAATTAAGCGCAAGATTTAATAAATAATCAATATGATAAAATAGTAAGAACAATTCAAGCTTCAAACTACAACATTCATGTAGCACCCAAAACTCTAGAACGAATAACCTATGAGATTAAAGGAAGGGAAGAGAAAGAAAAACTGAGAATCCTTGTTCCCGAGTGTCCCGTGCGTGTATTTTCCTCTCAAATTGGTGTCTCCCCCTCCAAAATAGGTTTAGACTTGCTTTTATACGAGTTGGGGACGTCTTGGGTTGAAATAACCTTGTCTCGGACGAAGTAGGATACTTTCCCGTCACCCAGCGCCCAGGGTAGCATGGGGCGCTAGCCCTGGCGCTGGAATTTTTGAGGTTCTGGAAACTGGGCCACGTGACGCTACACTGTCCCAAATTTTTGCTTTGTTCCATTTTTGCTTCAACTCGTGCACTTTCGTCCCACACTACCCCCGGATGGCTTCTACACATTAAAATACCACGAATTAACATAATTTATAACATTACACATCCGAAATTTACGAAATATGAATAAAATACGAGGCAGTATGCATATAAATATATATACTTTAAGCTAAATATCAAATATATATTTTAGACCTCGCTGAACAAACCAAAAACCAGACGACACGGATTAACATGTAACACAAAGGTAAACAATGAATTTTGAATGCGTTGTTTGTTCGAGAAAAGAATTATTTCAGCACACATGAAATTCTAATTTTTTAAAACTTTTCATCCTCCTCTGCCAAAAATCTTTTAATATGAAATTATAATGATCATTCATTTATTTGATTCTTTAAATATTAACATCGCTTACAAAACTTTTGTGTACGCTCTGCTTACAAGGTCGGAATAAGGTCTCCGTACAGTCTATTCTTGTGAAATGATGTCGAATTTATTATTGTTGTACTCCGCTGCTAGGAGATGATGCTTAACAAATTAAATGTCTGTCTTGTGTCAAAGTTGGGAAACTAAACTAAGGGGACTGACCCTTGTATTTAAGTTAGGGAATTAAATTGTGGGGACAAATCAATAAAGATATCAGACACATCTAGATTTATGTTCAGAGCCATATTTTTGCAGAAGCTGAAGAAAATTTTAGAAGTTGGCAGACATTGTCCTTCACTCTTTGTCCTCCACTTCTTCCCTGCTTTGCCTTTTTTTTTTTTCTGTGTGTAATAGAGTGTGCATCATTTGATATATACCGAATTATCAATTGAAACCAAAAATTTTAGTATTTCAATATTCTGACATAGTATTTGGTTTAAGTTTTAAAAAATATATGGTATGCGATATTTACAAAAAAATATTAAAATATCGATACTGAACCAGAATACATACTAACTAACATAATACACATAGCCCTTTTCTTGACGTACTAAACCAAAAGAATAATCAGAATCTTGATCCAGTAATCAGAATCCCAAATCTTCAAAAATTTGATTGCGAACTTATTTATTATTTTATAGGAGTATAAACTTGTAGTCGTTATAGAAACTCATAAATATTAAAAGGCTATTGACATATTCTCCTCCCTCTTGCAGTTAAATAATAGGGATTATTATACAAATAGCCAGCAAGATTCAATGTTTACTTTTTGTAGTCGGTATATATAAATTATACTTTATTTATATATATGAATTATACACCCGTGGACTATTTTTAGTTTAAAAGATTAAATGGGCGATTATTTGTATTAATTCTTCTAAATAATAAGTAAGAATTAGCAAATATATTCTATCTAGTGTTAACAAAAAGAAAAAGAATAGCATGTGCTTTTGTTTCAAAGGTAATATTATGGTTTCATTTGAAGAAATTATTAAGATTTAAAGCTGATAATTTACCTTATTCTATCTCTTGTATGAAAATTCCAACGGTAAGATTTGAGCAAAAGGGAAAAATGGTAAAACAATTCAGTTAAAGAACATATACTTATTAGTTTGAGAAAGTTCAAATATGTAAGAACACGGCATCTAATTAAATATAAAAGAAGTGTTGGGATCGAAATAACATAACATCACGCGGAAGCTAATGAAGTAAGCTTGGAACACGTTAAATCAGACGACAAAACGAAAAATAATTGACCTACATATAAGAAAACTAGTATAAAAGAAAATGTAAAAACTATTGAGTGACAATTATTCCCCTAAACAAAATTTGTGTAATGACTATATTGTGGATGCTATTATATTTTTGTGTGAAAGAGGGATCATCAATATATAGAGGTACACAAAGAAAGAGATCTGTCAAATATGAAAGAGATTTTTATTTTCTTTTAAAGAAAAATAAAACTAATTATGGTAAATATTTTACTTTCCTTCAAGTAACATGTAAAATCCAAATATGATAAGAAAATCAGAACAAATCCTAACAAGAAGTTGGTGGAAGTGTTTCCAAGTGAATCCATTTCTGTTTGCGGAGGGTGAGGATGGTAAATACTTATCGAAACTGAGTGTTACATCAAATCAAATAATTTAATCTTTACAGTTAAAAATTAAGTCAAAATACATATATTACTTAATAATGATTGGGTGATAAATGTGTGTATACAAGAAACATGTTTTGCATTCGTGAGTTTGATATAATACTAAGTTTTTACCGGTTGTGGCGAGTTGAGGTGGAGAGAGGGGTGGGTGTGCCTTTTTTATTTTTGTTTTAACCAGTACCTAAATTCCTGTAGAATAGATCCAATAAAAGTTTAAAACTCTTTCTACCAAGTTTCTTAGATTTAAACATAATACCTTTAGGTGGAGAGATCCTAACTATCCTATTACATCGGTGAATGGTGATTATTATGCTTGAGGTAAACGTTACCAGTTACAACATTCTTCCTGTAAATTATTAAAATAAGCAGAAAGTTAATATTATGTACTCTGTTCACTTTTACTTCACACGTTTTGATTTTTCACGTCCCTTAAAAAATAATAAATGAAGTGCATAATTTACCATGATACTCATATTAATTGATGCATATTTTATTGGATTTGAGAAAATGATTCGAAATGAGTAATAAATATTGTGGGTGTAACAGAAAAAAAATTATTTTCTCTTGATATGTGTAAAGTGACAAGTAAAAATAAAAATCTATTTTTAGTATACATGCTAAGTAAAAATGAACGGGACGAGTATAACACATCTAAAATCTGTGATATATCTTAACGGCCAATTAACCCGTTAAGATATAGCGCATGTAATATATATGTTATACTCAGTATTTAGAGTCATAATAATTGACTGCATAGCGCACCAATTATATGCGCTATGTATAAACATACCCCAACCCCACCTTTCTTCATGATATACTTGTATCGAGGCTAAACTTAAGGGTTGTTTTTAGTTGAACATTGGAACTAGCATTTTGTGTTTGATCTCTAATGTAGTAATAGTCGAATTGAGTAACTTGGAAACCTTTTTATATTGGGCAATTAAAAATGATGACTTTCCCAAAAAAACAAATGATGACCTCTCTCTAAAAAGGAGAGTATTAGCCTAACTTTCTATACTATAAACAAGTATGTTCCCTAGAAGATAACGTAGACTATGGCATTGAAAACTACATATCTACCTCAATCATTTACACTTAAAATATTTGTACTAATTCCTAATAAGATTCTGCGAGAGAGTAAAATAAGTCGAAAATTTACAAATACATGAATATATCACAAATACATAAATATACAAAAATTCACAAAGTTACATGGGCTAATTTTCAAGTTAAATTATTAATTATACTGAAAAGATAACTCATAGACCACGTTTTATGTGATTTTTCTTGAAATAAAGAACATTCGAGAGGATTGGGAGGAGTATGCATAGCTATGATTGCAAATAATGAGTATAGCACTTATATTATATGCGTTATATCTTAACGGGGTAACTGGCCGTTAAGGTATAGCGCATGTTTTAGATGCGTTATACATAATATGGTTCTCAATATTTATTTTACCTATTTTTGTTTCTTGAGTCAAAATTTATAATATTTTGGTTCCGAATTCCTACTGAACTATGACAAAGAAGTAGTTGCAACATTTACCAGCAGTATCTTTTGGAAGATTTCTCGTCCAATGGTCTCAACTTTCTTCATCTTCTTATTCTTTGGTGACAACTTGACTAGAATTTTTACTGTCTAAGAAAAATGGGATATATCTACTATATTATTTGGATATTTTTCTTTTTCAAAACTGTAATGTTTTTTTTGAGCCGATGGTTTTTCGAAAACAGTCTTTCTTTTCTACTTTCACAGGGTAGCGAAAAAAATCTGTGTATACACTATCCTTCCCAAACTATACGTTGTGAAATTTGATGACCTTGTTATAGTATCTCAAGAAAGCAAATTGACGAAAAGTGTCAAATGAATGAGAGAAGTTCTTTTCACTTGTTTCTTCAGTTTAAACGGCTTGCTTCTCATGAGCCAAAAACTAACAACCCCTATCCCTATGCATTTTAAAGTGTAATAGAAATGAAAAGTGCTCAAACTTTTGTAAACATAAAGGACTAAAACTGCTCAACTGTATATTTAAAGGACTATTATAGACCAATCCCCAAAAATATGGGACTATTTTGTCATTCTCTTACCCATTCAACATGATGCCTTGTAAAATTTGACACATGATGAAATTTAAGTTTTCGTGCAATTTAACGAAGCCTCATATCTTGTAAGACTCGAGTATAACCAGATATCGTATATAACTAGCTATAATTCACATTTCAGTTGTATTTAATACATCTTAATAAAAAAATATAATGAAAACTAACAAATACTAACTCTGTAAAATGTTATAGAAAATGCAAAAGGAATAACTAAGGAAGAAGTTAAAATCAGGCACAAAAGTTTATCATAGGCTTGATGTTGAAGGCATGGGCTCTCCTCAAGATTGTAACCGGTTTTGATACAAACCGTACAACAATGACTGCATCCGAATTCAAAACTAGACCTGCATAAGTATTAACAATATCATCAAATCAAAAGAAAACCATAAATTTACAATATTTCTCCGCCATAGACGACACATTGATGAACTACTGATAGATGAGTTTAGCGCAATTTTACACACACCTATTCACCCATTTTACATCTCGTCAGCTAGGAGAGAAACTGAAACTGAACTCGGACGACTGGACAAATAAAGAAAGTTGACCTATAGAGGATCTCGTGCTAAAGGTACACCGATATTCTAGAAGGCAAGTAAAGTTTGATTAAGTATTATTGTACAAGAAAGGTTGACACTTGACACGATTCATCTTGCTTCTATTTTTTATTCACTGCAACGTTAATCGACTAATAGTTTGTCAATGAACAAATAAAAGGAGCTAGACCAAAAAATGAATAATAAATACCCAAGAAATTACAGAGCAAAAGTCCTCCTTTTCTCTGGTATATGGACACGGGCGACCTAGATATTAGCAATAGCTGCGGAGGCATCCATTGTATTCCTATTGTTATTCCCACAATGTGAAGAGAATGATGAAAAAGTTCTATACCACAGAATAGCAGTTCAACCTATCATAATTAGTATCTGCGAAATTCCTGTCTTGGACTCAATTATTAATAATTTTCCTCGTAATATATGCCAGACTATGACCTCAGCATACCCTTCATGGACACTCAAATAAACACTAGGTAGTAGCTCCATTTCCAAAAAGAATATTCTTCTCCTGGCTCAACGGGCGGATATCCTCACAAATGAAGTCTATGTAGTGTATCCTAACAAATGGGTTTAATGTTCGTTTCTAAGGAGCTAATACTACGTTTTGCGTCTATAGGACTAATACTGGGAAACATCATTCAAGGACACAAACAAAGACTTAAAACATCATTTTCAAGTAAATGACTCTGGGATAGCTACAATAAGCATTAAGCCTCATAAATGTGAAGTCCAAGGGGAAGAAACATAAGTACATTAGAGTGATTGTGTTAAACTGAAGTAAAAGAGATTATGAATGCATATTTAAGTACCATCATCAAAGGGGATACTGCTTACCTTTTGCAGTAGGTTAAACCTTGTATTCATGAACACGCATCCATTTCGTAGATGACCACTTGTTACCCTTAATCACAGGGCACCCACCTACAATAAGACAAGATAATTCAAATTAGTTGTCAACGAGATCTGCTATAGTCATGGGCACTGCTAAATAGTAGAATTATTGATACTTCATGTGCAATAAGATGTTAATCACGTAGAATTAAGCTTCTTAAATCAATCAGCAGCCATTATCAGAACCTACTCCTCGTGGACATTACTCACCGTGCAAGCTTGAAGGATCAAGAGTAGCATCAGGCTTCATGCTCCAGAAGAGCAAAGCATCACCCATCTTTGGTTTTACAGAGAGTCCACCTTTTCCACATTCAGATAGCTCATTCCACCAAGGAACCGCACTAAAATTTCCCTTGGCAGTAGGAAATACAGTTTCCCCCCCTTCTTCCACATCTGATCTGTGATGCATCAAGAGAAATTAACCAGAGTAACCCATGAATATTACATAAGCATAAACCTCGCTGAGGGAAAGTCACTTACAAGTACATCAAAACCGTAGCAATGCGTTGACCACCATTTATAGTATTGAACTCATCGGCAAAGTAATCAAAGTGTGGCTCATACCTTTGCCCAACTTCATAGTGGAGAATTTGAAGACCTTCACCATGCTCTACAGACAGAAGCAGCAGCATCAATCAAAAGAGAGGCAGCGTATATTATATTGTATGGAGTTTCTTCTAGGCCTATCTTAGATCGAGGTATCATGAAACATTAACAGACCCCGATTAATAGCAAATAACACAATGCAAATTCATACAATCACATCATTCGGTATAAAATCTGCATACCTACTGGTATAAAAGTGAAATCTGCAATCCTTTTCTCTATAGTCCTGACTACTTTATCTTGTCCCCTGGAAAGAAATGTTCCAGAACTTGTTCGAACCCTGCCAGGAAGGTTTAAGAATTAAAATAATGTGACAATTGAAAAGAATTGACTGCCACCAGAGCAAGCAAAAGAGATGCTTACCTGCTGTCTGTACTCTTGCCAGTAGCACTGTCGACGACAGTTGACTTCTTCATATGAGGCTTGCCAAGATTAATCAGATATTCACATTCGTCCTTTGACTGCCCAAGAAATAGGAAGGAAGTTCAGACTAGCGACTTCTTCAAAAACCAGTAAATGCATCGCTCAACAGATCCAGCGTTAGATATGCTCTAATTAGAACATTACCAACGACTTCTTTAGATACCAGCAAATGTATCAGCCAATGAATCATTTCTTCTTATTTCTTTTTTGAAAAGGTAAACATTATTATCAAATACTACTACCTTTTTTCCATTATGTGGCACTATTTTCTTTGTTAGTTTGTCCGAAGAAGAATGTCACATTTCTATATTTGGAAACAATTTAGCTTTAAACTTCCTACTGTACCCTCAAATGGCATGCTTTTTATAGCCACATATATCTCATGGCATGTTTCAGACCAAGTTCTAGATTTTTTCTTTCTTTCTTAAACATCATACCTAGTCAAACACCGCTACATAAATTGAAATGAAGGGAGTATCTAACAACACAAAGATTGTGTTGTAATTACATCCCAGCAAAAAGGACAAAAAGTAGAACCTGGCTATCTATGTAGTGAATCAAAAAATTCTAGCAAGGTTTCAGCATCATTTAATCTACAAGAATAGGAAATCAAAATATAAAGTCTGATCTGATCTTCAGAATAGAGCTTTATTGTCCTTTAAAGCATCTTTTATTTCTTTCTTTCCATAGCCACCACCATATGCAAGCTGTCAATGAATCCTTTTTTGTTTTTTGAAAAGGTAAATTTTATTACTAAATAACAAACAATACAATATCAGGCAATGAAACATTGGGGATATGCTATGATGAGGACACTAGTATCAATATTTATAATGACAGAAAACCAAGTTTAAGTGACCTAGATGGTCTATAATGGCAGAAAAGTGCATTTGGTTTTTTGCAGTGCACAAGCAAATTGCATATCAATACCAATGCTGATTTTTAAGAAAGAAAAAGAACACAGGAATCAGACTGTTGCCATCCTTCTGAAGCTTTAATTTTTCCAATTTGCTACATCAGATGAGCTTGTACATTGATCTGTATCCTATCCAAATTCAGAATAATGTGCTCTTCCCACATTTTTATGGTATAGAAATCAATGCCAAGTGCAAACATTTCTCATTTCCTACACAAGACGGTCTTCCTGGCCACTATGAATGGATATTACATTTTTTTTCGAATGAATATCACGTCAATAGAGTAGGTTGGATGATGTGAACTTGTGAGTGCAACAATAAAGTACCCAGTGTAATCCCACAAGTGGGGTCTGGGGAGGGTAGTGTGTGCGTAGACTTTACCCCTACCTTGTGCAGGTAGAGAGGTTGTTTCAAATAGATCCTCGGCTCAGGCAAGCATAAGCACAACAGTAAAGAATGAGAGATGCAGTAATAAAGAAGGAAAAGGGAGCAGTAACAACAGCAGGCTAAGAATAAAACCAAGGCAGAAGCAACATCAGGTAACTTGACTTAAGAATAATCAAACGTCCAAAACGAGTCACGTGAGCACCTCTACCTGGTAAAATAGTTGTGAACTCTAACGGGAAACCATTCATTTCTTCTTTACACTGCTACTCATGCACAATGCATTAAAGATATTCTTTTTTCAGATAAGGAAAAGTTTGTGTCATTCTTTTTTAAACAAATTAAAAAGGAAATGTGTCACATAAATTGGGATCGAAGGGGTATATCTTAAGGGAAGTACCAAGAAGTTATGGTATACAACAGCTCTTGGTTCCCATGAAATCACTTCAGCCCACTGATCTCCTTTTCCACCATCATCGTCATCTCGTCTGCAGCAAAATAAAAGAAAGAAAATCCCCACAAAAACCATCAGATCCCTATCCAATTTTATGTTAGTTTTCTAAATAACCAGCAATTAGTAAAAAATTCAATGAGAATTAGTGAATTACCTTCCAACTGCGTTGTGAGCAATTGAGCTAAGATCATGTGCTTTTTGAGATCCTTTAGAACTGAAAGGAATCGAGAAAATTCCAAAAGCGAGAAGAATCAAAACGAGAAGAGATAATCCAATAAATACGGCAAAGACCAGCGTCGAATTCGATGATTTACGAGTTAGACCACCTCGGACGTGCCTTCCTTTGACTGCCATTGTTACTGAGTAATAAGGTTTGTAATTTGGATTAGGATTTAGGAATATAACCCTAAAAATTGAATTGGGTGGGAATTTTGAGTTACAGTGTAAGAGGCTCGTTTGGATTATCTTATTATAAATTATTATAAATAGCTGATAAACATGAAGTGCTGAAAAAAAAATTTAATTGTTGAAATTGATATTTTAAATAAGTATTTATGCGTTTGGATAGACGTGTTGAAACTGATAATAAACAATTGATGTGCTTGGTAAAAAAATGTTGATAAGTTATTTTTATTAAAATGACTAAAATATTCTTAAAAACTTTACAAAAGATTATAAATTAAAAAATTTCTTTGTAAAGAAAAAAATGAACAACGAATATGGAATAAAAAGAAAGTTAGAAAATTTATATTGGGAAAAATATTTTATGAATTACAAAATATTATTAAGGATAAACTAATAAAAGTTTTGGTCAAACTAAAAGTACCTATAAGCTAAAAAGCCACCATCTTATGACTTATGACTAATTTTAGCTTATAAGCATTTGGATTATAATCACTTCGGATATTTATCAAATGCATAAATAAGCCAAAATGTTCTTATAAGCCTGTTTGACCAGCTTATAAGCTTAGTCAAATACACCGTAAAAAACCTGAGATGGCGGCATTCTGTGAAGTTTCAATATATTGAAAACACTTTGGACAATTGAATTGTTTTAGTTTTTTTTCTCTTTAAAAAAAAAGGACTTTAGACTTTTCAAAAGCTTAACCAAATAAGCTACTCATAAGACAATTTCATGTCTCTTGCACTTTTGTATCTCTTACCATTAAGTACCTAGTAATTTTGCCTACCAAGAATTCGACAGATGCAATAAAATTACTTAGGAGTCATTTAGTTTGAAACAAGTTATGCTTAAATAGTTATACTGGATTAGTTATATTGAGATTAATTATGTTGTGATTAGTTATCTTGATATTATTTCTTATTGATTATTTGGTATATTAATCATGGGATGCTAGTTTTACTGTTTTATCCCGGGATAACTTATCTTGAAATTATTATTCCACCCTTTGACAGGTATAAGTTATCATGATACTATTTTTAATCCCGGAATAACTTATCCCAAGATTAATAACCAAACAAGAGAGTAGTACTAAATTTCTATCACATGATCATTTATTCATTTTTACTTACCCATCGTACCAAACAAGGGAGTAGTACTAAATACATTTATTCATTTTTACCAATTAACCTTTTTTGTTTCCTTTAGAAGTTAAAACTACGTCAACTTTATTAATCACTAGGCCATGTTTTTGGGTGCATACTTTCTGATTCTCTCTCACGATGCATAAAATGAGACAATTTTTTGTTTTTATTATGTTGAGTTTTATATGGTAACTTGTATTAATTATAAAATAAATCAATATCAACAATACGATGGCTCATCTAGCAAACAAAAATTATGTATTAATTATCTGAATATTTATATAAAAGTTACTTTTCCAGTTGTGGCTTAATGAATGGCCGCTTACTAAAGTGTACTTAAACAGTCTATTAATTAGGAAGAAATGGAAACAATAAGTAAATTTTGGCCTAAAATATTATTATATATGCGTAGTTTTTCTTTCCTATTTTATTCCTCAAGGGTTCGAGTCTTTCTTTGCAATAACTATAGGGGTATCAAGCCACGCTATAAAAGTTTTGGGAGATGGTGGAGGAGATGACGATGACGAGGGATGTGTTATTTTCAAGAATCAGTTCGGATTCATATTGGGGCGATCGATTACAAAAGACATTCATCTTATTAGGAGATTGGTGGAGCATTATACAGAGAGGAAGGGGGACTTATGTATGATGTTCATCAACCTAGAAAAAGCTCATGACAAAGTCCCAAGGAGGTCCTATGGAGATGTTTAGATACTAGAGGTGTACTTGTTGCATACACTAGGGCAATTAAGGACATGTATAACAGAGCCAAGACCCGTGTAAGGACAATTAGATTGAACTCTAGATACCTTCCAGTCATGATGGGGTTACACCAGAGATAAACTCTCAACCCGTTCTTATTTGCCTTGGCAATGGATAAGTTGATGCGACACATTCAAATGGAGGTATCTTGGTGCATATTATTTACAAATGATAGAGTACTGATTGACGAGACACAGCGGGGTTAACGCTGGCTAGAGTTTGGAGGCATACACTAGAGTCTAAAGATTTTAGATTAAACATGACTAAAACAGAATACTTAGAATGCAAGTTCATTGAGTAACTCGGGCGGCTGACGTGGAAGTGAGGTTGGATACACAAGTCATTCCAATAGAGGAAGTTTGAAGTATCTTGGGTCAATAATCCAAGGTAATGAGGAGATTGACGATGATGCCGTACATCGTATTGGAATGAAATGGATGAAATAGAGACTCGCATCTGATATCTTGTGTGATAAGAATGTACCACCGACACTTAAAGTTAAGTTCTACAAAGTGGTTGTTAGACCGAATATATTATACGAAGTGGAATGTTGGTCAATCAAGACCTCTCATGTTTAGAAAATGAAATGAGGATGTTGAGATGGAAGTATGAGCATACTAGGAGAGATATGATTAAGAATGAATATATTTGGGACAAGGTAGGAGTGACCTTTGTGGTGGACAAGATGCGGAAAGCGAGGCTGAGATGGTTCGGACATGTAAAGAGGAGATGCACAAAGGCGCATATGAGGAGGTGTGAGAGGTTTTGGCTATGGTAGGGTCAAAGAGAGGTAGATGTAGGTAGAAGAAGTATTGGGCGAGGTGATTAAGTAGGACATGGCACATTATCAACTTACCGAAGGCATAACCCTTGATAGGAGGGTATGAAAGTCGAGAAAATTAGTAAGTGATCGAGAGTATTTCTCTTTCATACCTGTATTAGTTTTCTATACCTGTAGTACTAGTGTAGTTTAGTATTTCATATTCTTAGATTTTTATTACGACATGTTATTTCTTTTGCTTCAGTTATCTTATTTTTTGGTTGTGGCTAGTGCTTCTCATTCCAATGGCTTCTTCACAACTATTTTTTTAAAACTGTTGTGATTATGCTTTTCTTGAGTTGAGCATTTATCAAAAATAGTCTTTCTACCTTCACAATGTAGGGGTAAGATATACATACATGCTATCCTCTTAAACCTCACTTGTAGGATTATACTGAGTATATTATTATTATTGTTGTTGTTTGTTTGTTTTTCGAGTCTTCTTTTAAAAAAAGAATTTCTATTTAATTGCCCGAGTAAGGAACTCTATATTGACGATCTTTTTTGTGTTTTATTATTATTTGGTGAAAGAGTATAATAAAAATTATAATTATATTTTTATTAGTTATTGTTAAACAAATATAGTAAGAACAAGAATTAGAATTATGTATATGTTAGGCAGCGGAATAAAATTACAACCCAAAACAATTACCCCCAAGTCCAACTTTGATTCTCTTGAAAAATAAAGTTTAGATACACAAACTAAATGTCTTTCTTTTTTGTGTGTTTTGCAAAAAGAAGAAGAGGAATCTTCTCTGTTAAGGAAGAAGAAGATTAAAGAGGAAGGGAGAGTAATTCCTTTTTTGTTGTTCGTTCTTACCCATTCGAAGAAGAAGACCAAATAAGCTTTTAAAGAGAAAAGAATTAACTGTTATGGGAAACCTGCTCTCAACTACACCTAACCGTGTAGTAACTTCTTCAGAGAAGTTATTTTATTCCCAAATTTTATCTCTCCCCAAATGGGTTGGGCTAGCCCACATAGACCGACCCGGTATCCAAATTCAATATCCAACATCTCCCACTTCGCTCATGATGGGCTTGACTCAAACCAATATCATGAATAAATAACACATTTAATGCATATAGACAAGTAGTTCGTGTGACCTGCAAGCATCAAGAGCTAGAATATATTTCAAACCTATTAAGGTTATTCTAAGCTCTACGTAGAAATCCGATCATGATCAGAAAGGATTCACTACTAATATGAGGATCTTATTACTCGTTATACCCCAGACATCATCTTCGAAAGAGGTGAACTCGAGTTCATGTTTAACTTTATATCTATAATTACAATTGATACCCTCATGGTAAGTATAATGGTCGACCTGTTCTTAATTGTCTTCACTTTCTACTCGAATCCTTCCATTCCAAAACAACCATTTTTCCTAGTCATGCACTGCATTGCCGAATCACTCATGGCTATTAGTGACATACTAAAATAACAACACTGATTGGCACTTCAAGAGACTGTAAAAGGTCAAAGGGTATTCCAATAAAAGTTAATATAACTTCTTTGGGATCTCACATAATGAAGAAGCAGTGATTCATTCTTCCATTATCCCACTGGTATGAAACATATGTTACGGTGTTTTCACCTTATATTGGCAGTGTAGCTTATTCTTTTAATCATTCAACACCGTACAGATCTTGATCTAGACACCTTCAAATGTCTAACCTGAGTTTATCACTTCAATAATCCTCAAATCCAACCTTTTGGAGACTCTCGCACCTGGCTTACAAAACAAGTCTTAATCAAATGGTAAAATTCGTAAGTCTGACTAGTTGTCAAGACCAACTTTTACAAGTAAATATAACCTCACATTATTCAAGGTTATATAAGGTCTCACATCTTCACGATTCTTAACATAAGAGGTGATTGCTCGTGTGAGAGAGCCAATCTTGCGACTTATTCGACACACTTTAAAATTATCATCACATACATACGAGATATAAGCATAAATTCAAAAGTCAAATATTGATGAGCACATTATAATAATCAAGTCAATTTAAAATACATAAATATGTTCATATCCTTTGAAAACCTAGAGCCATAACATGTTTCTCAAACAGGTCTTTAGATATCACCTTTGTAAAAAGATCAGCTATCATGCGTCGCGTAGGAATATATTGTAAATTTATATGTCCACTTTCTACCATGTCTCTCACAAAGTTATACTTGATGTCAATGTGTTTTGTCTTGCTATGATACATAGGATATTTTGTGTATGCAATAATCACTTGTCTATCACAATATAGAGTCATGGGACCCTGAAAGTTCTTTGTAATATCCAAATGCTCAAAGAATCTCTTCAACCAAACAACTTCTTGTACCGCAGACACACAAGCCACGAACTCAACTTCCATCATCGAAAGGGATGTACAAGATTGTTTCTTACTTTTCATGAAATAGCACCACCATTAAGTAAGAAAGCATAATCGGATGTTGGTTTTCTATCATTCCGGTCACCAGCCCAATAAACATTTGTATATCCTCTCAAATATAAATCATTTCCACTATAACATAGTGAATAATCTGCAGTTCTCTTCAGGTATCTGAAAATTCTCTTCACAGCTTTTCAATGATCTCTTCCAGGATTGGATTGATACCTGCTAACCAGACCTACATCATAACAAATGTCTGGACGAGTACACGTCATAGTGTACATCAAGTTCCCGATATCACTTGAATATGGAACTCGAGATATGTCTTCCTTTTTATTTTCAGTCTTTGTACATATTTCATGGCTTAAAGTTTCACCTCTCGCTATAGGAATATCCATGAATTTGCAACTATTCATGCGAAAATGCTCCAAAACTTTCTTTATATAGGTTTCTTGAGTTAGACTCAATAACTTTTTGGAACGATCTCTTTGGATCTTAACACCAAGAACATAGTCTGCCTCACCCATATTTTTCATGTCAAATGACTCTGAAAGCCATGACTTGATAGTTTTCAAATACTCTAAATTATTTTCGACCAACAAAATACCGTCCACGTGAAGAGAAAGAATTACAAATAGCTCATTGGACTTCTTCACATAAATGCAATGATCTTCATTGATCATGGTAAAATTATATAAAATCACCTCCTTATGAAATCTCAAATACTATTGCCTCGAAGACTACTTGAGGCCATAAATATATCTTTTTTTTTTTGGACTTTAATGATGAATCCTACAGGTTATTCCATATAGATTTCCTCATTTAATTCTCCATTGAGAAAAGTTGTATTCACGTCTATTTGGTGTAATTCCAAATCCAAATATGTAACAATAGCCAAAAGTAAGCGAATTGAGATAAACTTCACAACTGGTGAAAATGTTTCCTCACAATCTATTCCAGCTTCTTGAATAAAATCGTTTGCTACCAATCGAACCTTGTATCTTTATATTGACTCATCCGCTTTGCGTTTAACTTTGAGAACCCATTTTTTTCCCAGTGGCTCTACGCCTAGGCGGAAGTCAACTAGATCCTAGACCTTTTTGATTTTCATGGACTCTAATTCTTCTTTCATTGCTCCATCTACTCATATTTTTCAGGGATCGATAAAGCCTCAGTCACATACTTTAGCTCATCCATTCAGTGGGAGATACCGAGAAAATGTAATCTTCAATCTCGTAAGTACGTTTGGGTATATTTTTTCTAGTGCTCTTTCGTAGTTGAAATTCAGATACGTCAGAAGGATTTTGGGCTCGAGAACTCCCCCACTCCCACTTGGATCAAGACCAAGATCTTGATCGATTTGATTATTAACTGTGTCAGAAGACACTTGCTAACTATCTGAATTCAACATTTCATAAAGAGGCTCTCCATTCTTTACCTCGCCCTTCTTTAGAAAATTATTTTTCAGAAATGTGACATCTCGTGATTCAACCTCAGTAAAACTTCCATCCTCTAATTCACTAATGAACACATACCCTTTGGAGTGTTCTAAATATCTTATAAAGATACATTTCTTGCCTTCTTGACCTAATTTACCAAACTTGATAAAAAAATATTTTACACATGCAGCATAATCCCAAAGGTCTTAAATCATTTAAGTTTGGTTTATGACTAGTCCATAACTCATAAGGAGTGGAAGAAACTGATTTAGAAGGCACTTTGTTTAATATGTAGGTTGAAGTCAATAACGCATCTCCCAAAATAAGATAGGTAAATTTGTTTGCGCCATCATGGACCTTATCATGTCCAATAGTGTTCTATTCCTCCTTTCTATTGCACCATTTTGTTGAGGTGTGTAAGGAATAGTTAATTGTCTAATGATGCCCTTTTCATTACACAATTCGTCAAATTGTTTTGATGGATATTCATGCCATTTATTTGTTCTTAAGGTCTTAATCCTTTTATCTAATTGATTCTCAACTTCATTCAAATATTTCTTAAAATATTCTAGTGCTTCAGATTTATGAGAAATCAAATAGACATAACCAAAGCGCGTGAAATCGTCAATAAACATAATGAAATATAAAGCACCAGACCTAGCCCTCACATTCATTGGACCACATATATCATAATGGATTAATTGCAATAAAAAATCATCTCTCTTAGCCTTTTCAAATGGTTTACGTGTAATCTTTTCGGCAAGAAAATTTTCACAAGTTGACATTTCAATTTTAGAGAAAGAACCTAAATGTCCTTTCTTAGCTAATCTATTCATTCGATCCTACCCTATGTGACCTAACCTTGCATGCCATGTAATAACATCAACGCCAATATTACTAGAATAGTATGCCATAACACAGCGATCAATATAATAGTTATACATAGAAGAATTACAATCTAACACAATAAAACCATCATAAAGATGTCCAAAACTATATAAAAAGATTGCCTAGAGTAATTCTAAGAACAGTGCAATGAAAGTTCAAATTGAAATCTAAATCTAAAAGAACAGACACAAACACTTTGTTTCGTCGAATCTCTAGAATATATAGGACATCATGCAACATCAAAGATCGGCACCACACATGTCTATTATGCAAGTGACTATCCCTTTGACTTTAAACTTTGAATTATTTCTCACATATACATGCCTTAATCCAGGTGAAACGCGACAAAACTCTTTAAAATCTTCTCTATCACGGCTCATATAGTCGGTGGCCCCTGAATCTACAATCCATATAGTATAAGATTCAGTTAGTATCACTTAGAGATGTATTTTGAAATACTACCTTTTTTGGCTCAGTGCACTCACGAGAAAAATGACCTGGAACTTGGTAATTGTAGCACTTCATCTTACTCTTGTATTTCTTCTTGTAGAACTATTTTTTTTTCTTGGAATTTGGCTTGTTTCTTTTATTGGAGAGTCCTTCTCCGGTCTCCTTACCCTTTCCATTATTTTGCAATTTCTCTTACGCTTGAAGCTTGATTTCTTTGTACCACTTGATTCTGCCACAAAGGTACTAGGTACAACTTTAGCAGCACCAAGCCGCTCATCTTCAAGCTCCACATGACATGCAATATCATCAAAAGTTTTGATGCTATCATTGTGGGTCAAGTTAACCTTCGAATATTTTAAATTATTGGAAAGATACCGGATCAGTGCATGAACCTGCTACTCATCAGAGAGAACATGACCAACACTTTTGAGTTGAGCAATCATATTTGACATCACCCTAAGATATTGCATGACACTAGGATCATGACACTTTTTGTGCGTGTCAAACTTGATTGTCAGCTGTCTAAGGCGAGTCACAATTGTACCGCCATATGCCTCTTTTAGATGTTCCCACATGGCTTGAGTAGTAGGATATTACTCACATTCGTGGATGAGATCACTAGTAACTGAACTTACAATAATTTCATGTGCAATAAAATCTTTTTTTTTTTCAAATATTGTAAGTTTTCAGATCCCTCCTATGTTGAGCAGTGTTACCCTCCTCTGGGTGACCATAACATGGTTAATACTTTCAAGGGTATCTTGCTCTTCGAGTGCATACCACATCTTATGACTCCAGATGTCGTAATTTTCATCGTTCAATTTATCACCATTGTTCAAGTCAACAATGATACTTTTCGATGCCATGTTTGTTATTAGAGATAATATTACAAGTTTAACTTATTAATATATACTTCAGTCAATTTATACATGTGATTACACAATCAAATAACTTAATTATAATATTAATTTTAAATTTAGTATAGAATCAAAAAGTCACCACGTTTTCATTCATCATCTATATCTAAATATTTTAATTAATATTAAAATCACCTCTCAGTGTGTGCTTCATTTCAAGTCTCAATCCATTACAAAATAAAATAATAAATTATACATGTAACTGGTGAGACAAACAATAAAATTTAAATTTCATTAAAATAAAATATATAATAACAATTTACATATTTGCTAGGACATATAAATACCAATAGAATACTAACTCTTGCACATATTCGCTAAATAGTGCACTAGGCCAAATATCAGTTAAAACTTCACCCCAAGGCTATCAAAGAGAGTCTGCTAAAATAGCTAACGCTTCCTAATTAGTAATCCCAATGTAATTAGATAATTCAGCTCTTTTTAGTTGAAAAAGATGTACATGTTTAGGAATGAAAGCATCAAAACCCATTTTAAATTTCTTAAACTCCCTAAATTTCTTCTCCTTCCCTTCGGTCAACCCTTCGATCCCTTAACTCATTTTGCCTCACTCTTGGGACATTCTTGATGACTTCAGACTTTGAATATGAATCATTACAGAAATAAATCCTGCGACGATGCATCCTTTTACGTTGTCCCCTTGATCGACTTCGAGAACTCCCACTTGGAGTGATTCGAGTTTGTTCCCGTCCAGCCATATCTAAAATAGGAACATGATAACAATAAGAATGGTAACTATCATTCAATATGAAAACAAATATCACAATCAACTTGTAGAAGAATATCAATCGAGGGATTATGACTAAAATAATATTTCATACTAAGAATGCAGTGAAGTTCTTATAATCATTACTTTAAATAAGTAACAATTCATATTCTGGTTTTCAATAACCATTCACGATCTCAGAATCTTTTCCCAAAATAAAAGATTATGTATATTTTTACCTTCTCTTCTTTGAACAATATCAACCACACACGGGCTAATAAAGATAATAAGAAAAATAACATAATAAAGATAGAGGGGACTCCGAGGTTTGCGGACGCTGGCAGGTATACCTTGAAGTCCTCACACTCGGGCTAGCTCACTGATACCCGGTCTGTTAGGAAGAACCTGGATCTGCACAAAAAGATGTGCAGAAGAGTAGTATGAGTATACCACAACGGTACCCAGTAAGTGCCAAGCCTAACCTCGGTAGAGTAGTGGTGAGGTCAGGTCAGGGCCCTACTGGAAATAATAGGAAAACAAGGCAGAAGATAAAATGATGTAATAAAATGACAGAGATATGTAATACTAGAAATTCACAGAAGATAACAACACGGAATCAAAGAAGACAATTACAACACGTAAGGAAGCACAATCTTACAAGTTAAGGAATAACAACAACAATGCAACAAATAAAGGTAAACAACAGAGGGCACTCTCAAGATACCGTCTCGTAGTCCCAAAAGTAAATATCTCACAACAGCACTACAGAAACCTCGTGCAAATAATGATAACCGCACGGCAGAAACCTCGTGCCACAATAACACTCCGCACGGCAGAAACCTCATGTCACAATAACACTCTGCACGACAAAAACCCCATGCCACAATAACACTCCGCACGACAGAAACCTCGTGCCATAAACAATTAGTTATCTCAACAAAAATCACAAAACCAACACAGAACAAATGGAACAATGAAATTACAGAGAGGAATCCTACAGTTAAAGAATGAATGTGAAATCAAAGGAAGCAGGTAATTCCAATAGGCATGTTGCACAAATTTGCAAGTAGGAGATGAGACACGTAGACATGTGACACTAGGCTAAACATGATGACTACACGTGCTAGAGTAACTCAATTAAAGGAATGAAAAGGAACTATTTAGGAAAAAAATGGATTGTCAACATTTAGCCCGAGTACGCACCCGTCATATCACGTACGCGGCCTTCACGTATTGTAAATACCATAACAGTACCAAATCCTAAGGAGAATTCCCCCAAACAAGGTTAGACAAGTCACTTACGTCAAATCTCGCTCAATCAATCAATAAAAATGCCTTTCCCTCGACTTTCCAACTCCGATCGGCTCGAATCTAGCCAAAACAATTACATACTATATATATAGCTATAGGAATCTAATTTAAATAATGAAACTACGACTTTAGCAAAGAATGGAAAAAATCGCTCCAAAAAGTCGACCCGAGTTTACGTCTCAGAACCCGACCAAAATTATAAAATCAGAACACCCATTTGATATCGAGTCCAACCATACAAGAATTACTCAAATCCGACTTCAAATCGCTTTTCAGATCCCTAAATTTTAGACTAAAAAGTCTTTCCAAATTTTCCCCAAATTTCCAACTAAAACACTTAAATGATGAAAACAACAATAGATTCGTGGGAATTAATAAACAACTAGTCAAGAATCCTTACCCAAATGTTTCCTCTGAAAATCCATTAAAATTCCGTCTCCCACCGAGCTACCAAAATACCAAAATGTGATATGAATCAAAACCCTCGAAAATTCCCCTTTTTCTGCCAGTTAAATCGCACCTGCGACCTTGCCGCCGCACCTGAGGAAAAACATCGCAGGTGCAGACTTCACTTAAGTCCAAAAAATCCGCTTCTGCGGAAAGAAACCTATGGAACACTGTCGCACCTGCGTTACTCAACACCGCAGAAGCGAAGCCGCTTCTGCAGAACGTTTTCCTCTCCTGAGCCCGCAAATGGGCATGCCCAATTCCGCATCTGCGACCAAGAGCTCGCTTTTGCGAGCTCACACCTGCGGTCAAATCCTCCGCAGGTGCGAAAACACCAGCACAACCCAGTACTCAGCAGATTTCACAAGTCTCAAATTATTCCGGTTTCAATCCGAATCACACCCGGGGCCCCCGGGTTCCCGTCTGAATATACCAACAAGTCCTAAAATACATAGCGGACCTACTCTAGGCCAAAAACTACATCAAACAATGATAAAAACACGAATTGCGCATCGATTCAAGCCTAAAGTACTTTAAAACTTCTAACTTCTATATCCGATGCCGAAACCTATTAAATCAAGTCTGATTGACCTAAAATTTTGTACACAAGTCATAATAGATATTACGGACCTACTTCCACTTTCTGAATCGAAATCCGACCCCGCCGGTCAAACTTTCCAAAAATCATCCAACTTTTCAACTTTCGCCAAGTAAAGCTGAAATGACCTACACACCTCCAAATTAACATCCGGACACGCCCCTAAGACCAAAATCACCATACAGAGCTATTGGAACGGTCAAAACTACATTCCAGAGTCCTCTTCACACAATTTGAACTACGATCAACTCTTACAACTCAAACTTCACACTTAGGGACTATATGTCCCATTCCACTCCTAAACTCTCCCGAACCGATACCGAGCACCCCGGCAAGTTACATAACCATAGAATGAAATAGATGGAGCAATAAATAGGGGATTAGAGCTAATACTTTCAAAATGACCGGTCGGATCGTTACACAATTAATAAATGCACATGTTAAGAAATACCACTAAAGAAGAAATTTAATATACCTCGCTTTGGGTTCTTAAAATTTTTGAGGCCCAAAAACTTCTTAATAGTGTATTTTGAATTTTTACGATTTGCAAATATTTTCTTAAGTTGTTATAAACCCTTCAAGAAAAATTTAATAATATCTAGCTAAAATAGTTGATGGTCTCGGCACTTAAATCAATAATATCTACCCTTGTATGGTGTCACGCCCCCTTTTATCCCAAAAGATATATATGTGTGGATTGTGGGTTAAATGGTTTTTCTAATTAAAGTGACAAACTTGAGTAGGAATTATTTTATTTTTATAGTCACCACTAGGATTTGATTTTGGGTGTTCCAAGTTACCTTTTTTGAATCCCTAGTCACAGGAAGGTTTGACCCTGTTATTACTGGTCTGCAAAAATTAAATTCGAGTAAGGAATGTTGTTGACCAAGGAGAAGGTGTAAGGCATATCCCGAGTCCCATGGTTCTAGCATAGCCGCTTTATTGAATAGAACTTGGCTTGAATTAATTTTGGACAAACTGTGATTTATTGGTTTCCATGTTTTATCTATCCGTTTTTATTGTTTGATTATTTGTAATTATGGAATTATTTTGAAATGAGTCACGCTGTCACGACCCCAAATTCTCTCCGTAGGATATCGTAATGGCACCTAGTGTAACGATCCGGCCGATAATTTTGAGAGTATTAGCCTAATCATTGCTCCCTCTATTTCATTTTTGGGTTATGTGACTTTCCAGGAGGATTTGTTCTTGGTTTCGGAGTGGAATGAGACACATAGTCCCTAAATTAGGAGTTTAAGTTCTAAGAATTTGATCGTAGCTTGAACTTTGTGAAGATGACCTCGGAATGGAGTTTTAATAGTTCCAATAGCTCTGTAGGGTGATTTTGGTCTTAGGAGCGTGTTCGAATGTTGAATTGGAGGTCCGTAGGTCATTTTAGCATCAATTGGCGAAAGTTGGAAAATTGGATAATTTTTGAAAAGTTTGACTGGGGTGGACTTTTTGATATCGGGATCGGATTCCGATTCCGGAAGTTGGATTAGGTCCGTAATGTCAATTATGACTTGTGTGCAAAATTTGAGGTCAACCGGACTTGATTTGATCGGTTTAGGCATCAGATATAGAAGTTTGATGTTTTAAAGTTCACTAGGCTTGAATCGATGTGCAATCCGTATTTAACGTTGTTTGATGTGATTTAAAGGCTCGACTAAGTTTGTATGATGTTTTAGGACATGCTGTTATATTTTGTTGAGGTCCCGGGGGCCTCGAATTGATTTCGGATGGTTAACGGATCAAAAATGGGACTTAGTGCATTACTGAGGCTGGGACTCTTTTGGTGTGATCGCACCTGCGAGGGGTTGGCCGCAGGTGCGATGCTGAAGGTGTGTCACGACCCCAATTTCCCTCCATAGGATGTCGTGATGGCACCTAGTCTCTGAGATTAGGTAAGCCTAACAATTTGCAGAATAATTGAATATAAAACTGAACTCAAATCTCAACACATTAAATATAAATAGAGACTGCGATTCAAACAATTATAACTCCTAAAACCCGGTAGAAATAAGTCACAAGCTTCTAAGAGAAAATTCTAAGTGTCTCTATACATCAGAGTATAAAGAGAATAAGGAAAACAACGTAATAAGGATATAGGGGGCTCCGAGATCTGCAGACGCTGGCACATATACCTTGAAGTCTCCACGTATGGTCCAGCTCACTGGTATTTGGTCTGGTAGGAAGAACTTGGATCAGCACAAAACGATGTGCAGAAGTGTAGTATAAGTACACCACAACGGTACCCAGTAAGTGCCGAGCCTAACCTCGGTAGAGTAGGAACGAGGTCAGGTTAGGGCCCTACTGGAATAAAAAGGAAATGAGGCAGAAAATATAGTAATACAATGAAATGACTAAGAAATGAACAACGAGAAATTTCAGAAAGATAACAGCACAGCAAATAGAGGTAAACAACAGGGGTGCTCCCGAGGTACCGCCTCGTAGTCCCAAATGTAATTACACAATAGGGGGATCTTTCGAGGTACCGTCTTGTAGTCCCAAAAGTAAATATGCAATAGGGGATCTCCCGAGGTACCGCCTCATAGTCCTAAAAGTAAATATGCAATAGAGGATCACCCGAGATACCACCTCGTAGTCCCAAAAGTAAATACATGACAAGGGGATCTCCGTAGGTACTGCCTCGTAGTTCTAAAAGTAAATATACAACAGAGGATCTCCCGAGGTACCGCCTCATAGTCCTAAAAGTAAATATGCAACATGGGATCTCCTGAGGTACCACCTCGTAGTCCCAAAAGTAAATACATAACTCATAACTAATAGAACAACGAATTTATAGCAAGGAATCATACAGTTAAAGACTGAATACGAGATCACGTAAGCAAGTAATTCACATAAGCATGTTGCACAAATTTCAAGTAAAGGTTAAGACACGTAGACATGTGATACTAGGCTAAACATGACAGCTACACATGCTAAGGCAATTCAATTAATGAAATTGAAAGAAGACTACTCGGCAAGAGCCGGAATTTCCACAATTAGCCCGTGTACGCACTCGTCACCTCGCGTACACGATGTTCACATATCAAAAATTGTTACAACAGTAACAAATCCTAAGAGGATTTCTCCCACACATGGTTAGAGCTGAGGACGGTCTGGGCCAAGAAAACTCCGGATCTCCGTAGCTGAGGACGGTCTGGGCCAATTCTGCATTGCTTCAATCTTCTTCGGATCTACCTTGATCCCCTCATTTGACACAACATGACCCAAAAATGCCACTAACTCTAGCCAGAATTCACAATTCAAAAATTTTGCATACAACTTCTTTTCTCTCAAGGTCTGAAGCACAGTCCTCAGGTATTGCTCATGATCCTCTCGACTCCGGGAGTACACCAGAATGTCGTCAATAAATATAATGACGAAAGAGTCAAGATAGGGCTGAAATACATTGTTCATCAAGTGCATGAATGCTGCTAGGGCGTTGGTCAGCCCAAAAGATATCACAAGGAACTCGTAATGATCACACTGAGTCCTGAAAGTAGTCTTCGGGATATCTGGATCTCGAATCTTTAACTGATGATAGCTTGAATGCAAGTCGATCTTCGAGAACACTCTACACCCTTAAGCTGATTAAATAGATCATCAATACATGGCAATGGATACATGTTCTTCACTGTTACCTTGTTCAATTGGCGATAATCAATACACATTCGCATAAAGCCATGCTTCTTCTTTACAAACAAGACAGAAGCACCCAAGGCGACACACTGGGCCGAATGAAGCCCTTATTGAGCAACTCTTGCAACTGTTACTTTAATTCTTTCAACTCTTCTGTGGCCATACGATAAGGTGGAATAGAAATGGGTTGAGTGCCCGGTAACAAATCAATGCCAAAGTCAATATCCCTATCGGGCGGCATGCCCGGAAGATCCATCTGGAATACATCTGAATAGTCCCTCACTACCGCAACAGACTCGATGGTAGGAGTATCAACACTAGCATCCCTCACATAGGCCATATATGCATCACACCCCTTCTCAACCATTCACTAAGCCTTAAGAAATGAGACAACCCTGCTAGGAACATGATCTAAGGTACCTCTCCACTCTAGCAGCGGCTTACCTGGCATAGTCAACATCACCGTCTTGGAATGGCAATCAAGGAGAACATGATAGGGCGACAACCAGTCCATGCCCAAAATAACATCAAAATCCACCATACTGAGCAATAATAAATCGACTATGATCTCAAAACCACTAAGAACAATCAAACATGACTGATACACACGGTCAACAATAATAGAATCACCCACGGGTGCATACACATAGATAGATAAACTGAGAGAATCACGGGATACACCCAAATATGGAGCAAAATAAGATGACGCATAGGAATAAGTGGAGCATGGATCAAATAAAACTGTTGCATCTCTTTGATAGACCGGAACAATACTTGTGATGACAGAATCAGATGCAAATGCCTATGTCCTAGCAGGAAGGGCATAATATATGGCCCTAGCCTCCCCCTCTAGGGCGACTTCTACTTGTCCGACCTCCACCCCTAGCTAGCAGTGCATATGGAGTGGTAGCTGGTGCTGTAATCATAGTCTGAGAACCCGGTAGAGCACGCGGTGCCTAAGAACTCTGTGGAGGTGTACCCCTTCTAAATCTGGGACAATCCCTCACTATATGGCGAGTGTCACCACACTCAAAACAAGCCCCTGGAGGACGTGACTGTTGTGGATGAATCGGGCCTGATCGGCTAGACTGACCACTGAAAGCACCTCGTACAAGAGGTACGCTAGACACTGGCAGTGCATAATAGGTATCCTGGGGCCTAGGAGTGGTCGGAGCACCGTTGGCGGCTGGAAGTGCTGAATGAACAAGGCGACCCATATAACCCCTGCCCAGACAGCCTGTAGCTGGGGAACGAGTACCACTATAAGTTCCAGACTCTCGAGACCTCTTAGCCTCTCTATCCTCCCTCTCCCGAGTCAGCATACCCTCCAACCTCCTAGCAATACATACTACATGCTGGTACGCAATATCCATCTCCAACTCTTGGTCTATGCTAAATTTGATACTGTGGTTGATCCCCTCAATAAATCGACGAACCCACTCTCGGACAGTAGCAACCAAGGCTGGTGCATGCCTAGCCAAATCACTGAATCGGACCGCATACTCTGACAAGGTAATAGAAACCTGGTGCAACTGCTCAAACTCTGTGCTACATGCATCTTAGAGATACTAGGGAACATACTCCCTCAAGAACATATCTGATAACTGAGTCCAAGTGAGTGAATTCGCCTCGACCTGACTACCTAACTCATAAGCTCGCCACCTCTGATAAGCCGCTCCTCTAAGCTGGAACATAGTGAAAGAAACCCCACTAGTCTCCGCAACACCTATAGTACGGAGGATACAGAGGCACTCCTCAAGAAAACCCTGGGCATCCTCTGACGCTGAGCCATCAAAAGTAGGAGGGTGGTACTTCTTGTACCTCTCGAGCCTGAGTTGCTCAGCATCAAAAACTACTGCCTTAACCCGGGGCTGAACTGGAGTTACCGACTGCATCGGTATGATCTCTGGAACCTGGTCGACCTGAACCCGCTGCTCCGGGGTACCGCGATGGGAGTCTGTGCTCGTCCCCCGGCCTGAGATATGGCAGGAGCAAGTGGTATCAATCCTACCTGAGCCAAGGTTCTGAACATGCTTAGAAACTGGGCTAGAGTCTCCTAGAGGGCTGGTGCAGTAACATGCATCTCAGGTGCCTGCCTTCCAACTAGAGTTACTGGTAGCTCCTCTGTAGCAGCTCGTGCGGGTAATCTAGCTGCACCACGTGGACGTCCTTGGCCTCTACCCCGGCCTTGGCCTCACGCAGCTCTAGCAGGGGGCGCGAGTGTATGGTCATCTGGTCCAACTGTACATGTCCTCCCCGTCTATAAGAAAAACGAAAAACAGAAATTTAGAGTCCAAAGTAAAAATCTCGCACGATAAGAAATCAAAGAAGTGGAGCTTTTCCTAACAGTTCCATAACCTCCCGAAGATAAGTATAGACGTCTCTGTACCGATCCGTGAGACTCTACTAAATTTGCTTGTGACTCATAACACCTACAAACCTAGTGCTCTGATACCAACTTATCACGACCCTAAATTCCCTCTGTATGAGGTCGTGATGGTACCTAGTCTCCGAGACTAGGTAAGCCTAACAATTTACGGAATAATTGAATATAAAATTAAACTCAAATTGTAACACATGAAATATAAATAGAGACTGTGATTCAAACAATTACAACTCCCAAAACCCGGTAGAAATAAGTCACAAGCTTCTAAGAGAAAATATTAAGTGTCTCTATACATCAGAATCTAAAGAGAATAAGAAAAACAACGTAAGACTCCGAGGTCTGCAGACGCTGGCACATATACCTTGAAGTCTCCAAGTATGGTCCAGCTCACTGGTATTTGGTCTGGTAGGAAGAACGTGGATCTGCACAAAAAGATGTGCAGAAGTGTAGCATGAGTACACCACAACGGTACCCAGTAAGTGCCGAGCCTAACCTCGGTAGAGTAGGAACGAGGTCAGGTTAGGGCCCTACTGGAATAAAAAGGAAATGAGGCAGAAAATATAGTAATACAATGAAATGACTAAGAAATGAACAACGAGAAATTTCAGAAAGATAACAGCACAGCAAATAGAGGTAAACAACAGGGGTGCTCCCAAGGTATTGCCTCGTAGTCCCAAATGTAATTACGCAATAGGGGGATCTTTCGAGGTGCCGTCTTGTAGTCCCAAAAGTAAATATGCAACAGGGGATCTCTCGAGGTACCGCCTCGTAGTCCTAAAAGTAAATATGTAATAGGGGATCGCCTGATGTATCGCCTCGTAATCCCAAAAGTAAATACACGACAAGGGGATCTCCGTAGGTACCGCCTCGTAGTCCCAAAAGTAAATATGCAATAGGGATCTCCTGAGATATCGCCTCGTAGTCCCAAAAGTAAATACACAACTCATAACTTATGGAACAACGAATTTACAGTAAGGAATCAAACAGTTAAAGACTGAATACGAGATCAGAGAAGCAAGTAATTCACATAAGCATGTTGCACAAATGTCAAGTAAAGGTTAAGACACGTAGGCATGCGATACTAGGCTAAACATGATAGTTACACATGCTAAGGCAATGCAGTTAGCCCGGAACTTTCACAATTAGCTCGTGTACGCACTCATCACCTCGCGTACACAGCGCTCACATATCACAAATTGTTACAATAGTACCAAATCCTTAGGGAATTTCCCCAACACAAGGTTAGACAAGTTAGTTACCTCAAATCTCGCTCAATCAATCGATAAGGATGCCTTTCCCTCGATTTTCTGATTCCGAACAGCCCAAATCTAGCCAAACATAATTACATACCATGAATACAACTACAAGAAACTAATTTAAATAATAAATCTATGACTTTAGTAAAGAATCCAAAAATTGCCCCAAAAAGTCGACCCAGGCCCACGTCTCGTAATCGGGTAAAATTCACAAAATATGAATACCCATTCGATATCGAGTTCACTCATGCCAAAATTACTAAAATCTGACACCAAGTCACCACTCAAATCCCTTAATTAAACTCTCCAAATCCCTAGCCTCAAACTCCCAAACTCCACTTTAAATACGCACAAACTAGGTGGGAAATCAATGGGGAAACAAGATTATTGATAAACAATGAGTACAAGATACTTACCTCAAGAAATCCCTCGAAAATGCTCTCAAATATTGCCAAGACCCGAGCTCAAAATGTTTAAAAATAAGCAAATCGTGAACCCTTGTGTTTAAGTGTTTTGTCCAGCACTTCCGCTTTTGTGGAAACTTAGCCACATCTGCGGCGTCGCAGAAGCGACAACATACCCGCTTCGGCGGTTTCCCTCGCTCTTGGGGTCTCTTCATCCGCTCCTGCGGACTCGCTTCTGTGGGCCTCCCAGTCGCTTCTACGGTCCCATCTTCCAAAGCCCACTTCTGCGGGTGCGCATCTGCGCAAACTCGCTCGCTTCTGCGATCACTCTTCCGCAAAAGCTACTCCACTTCTGCAGCCTTCATACTGCACCTACGACCACAAGCCATTTCCTCCAACCCCGCATCTGTGCCCAAATGCTCGCTTCTGAGAGCTTTCACCTGCGGTCAATCTTGCACAGGTGCGATTACACCAGAACTGGTGAACTTCAGCCATTCTCACAAGTCCAAATTGATCTGTTAACTGTCCGAAAACCACCCGAGGCCCCCGGGACCTCAACCAAATACACCAACAAGTCCTAAAACATTATACAAACTTAGTCGAGTCTCTAAATCACATCAAACAACGCTAGAAAAATATGAATTGCACATCGATTCAAGCCTAATGAACTTTAAAACGTTAAATTTCTACATCCGACGCCGATACCTATCAAATCAAGTCCGATTGACCTCAAACTTTGTACACAAGTCATAGCTGACATTACAGACCTACTCTAACTTCCGGAATCAGAATCTGACCCTGATATCAAAAAGTCCACTGTAGGTCAAACTTCCTAAAAATCCTCTAACTTTCGCCAATTGACGCTAAAATGATCTACGAACCTCCAAATCAACATCCGGATATGCTCCTAAGACCAAAATTACCCTACAGAGCTATTAAAACTGCCAAAACTCTATTCCATAGTCGTTTTCACCCAATTCAAACTACGGACAATCCTACGACTTAAACTTCCCCTTTAAGGACTATGTGTCCTATTTCACTCTGAAACCAAAAATAAATTCTCTCGACAAGTCACAAAACCCAAAAATGAAATAGAGAGAGAAATAATTAGGGTTTCGGGGCTAATACTCTCAAAACGACCGGCCGAATCGTTTCAAGGTACGACTGGGATTGTACAGATGTGGAGCTGGGGCTGGCCTGAGGTGGACGCAGGTACGGAGGGAAATCCGCAGGTACGAGAAGGGCTCTGCAGTGCGGAACCTGGAGCGCAGGTGATGGTCCTGAGGGACTTAAGTGATTCCGCAAAAGTGGAGGTCTTTACCGCAAAATCGATTCCGCAGGTGCGGTTAATTGGTCGCAGGTGCGAAAAGCCTAGGCAGATTAGATTAAATCAAGGGTTTGCCATTTTCTTTATAATTTGAGATATAGAGCTCAGATTGAGGCAAAATTTTGAGGGTTTTTCAGAGGAAACATTTGGGTAAGGATTCTTGACCTGTTTTTGATTAATTTCCACTAATATATCATTTATTCTTCATTTAATGTAGGATTTTTGGTTGAGAAATTTGTGAAAAGGTGGAAAAATCCTTAGGCCGAATTTTGAGATTTTGATCGAGAATTTGGTATCGTATTTGAGTAATTTTTGGTATGGGTGAACTCGATATCGAATGGGTATTCGTATTTTATGACTTTTATCCAATTCTGAGACGTGGGCCCGGGTCAACCTTTTGGGGTGATTTTTTTATTCTTTACTAAAGTCGTAGAATTATTATTTAAATTAGTTTATTTGTATTTATATTCATGGTATGTAATTGCTTTTGCATAGATTTGGGCCATTTAGAGTGAGAAAATTGAGGGAAGGACATCATTATCGATTGATTGAGCGAGATTTAAGGTAAGTGACTTGTCTAACCTTGTGTGAGAAAATCCCCTTAGGATTTGGTACTGTTGTAACAATTTGTGATATGTGAGCACCGTGTACGCAAGGTGACGAGTGCATACACGGGCTAATTATGAAAATTCATGTTCTTGCTGAGTAGTCTTCTTTCAAATTCCTTAACTGAATTACCTTACCATGTGTAGCTATCATGTTTAGCCTAGTATTGCATGTCTACGTGTCTTAAACTTTACTTGCAATTTGTGCAACATGCTTATGTGAATTACTTACTTCCGTGATCTCGTATTTAGTCTTTAACTGTATGATTCCTTGCTGTAAATTCGTTGTTCCATAAGTTATGAGTTGTGTGTTTACTTTTGGGATTACGAGGCGGTACCTCTGGAGATCCCCCTATCGTATATTTACTTTTAGGACTATGAGGCGGTACTTCAGGAGATCCCCTATTGTATATTTACTTTTGGGACTACGAGGCGGTACCTCGGGAGATCTCCCTCTTGTGTATTTACTTTTGGGACTATGATGTGGTAACTCGGGAGATCCCCTGTTGCATATTTACTTTTTAGACTACGAGGCGGTATCTCGAGATATCCCCCTGTTGTGTATTTACATTTAGTACTACGAGGCGGTACCTCAAGAGCGCCCCTGTTGTTTATCTCTCTTTGTTGTGATGTTACCTTTCTTAAATTTCTCGTTGTTCATCTCTGAGTCACTTCATTGTATTATTATATTTTCTGCCTCATTACCTTTTATTCCAGTGGGGCCCTGACCTAACCTCGTCACTACTCTACTAAGGTTAGGCTTGGCACTTACTGGATACCGTTGTGGTGTACTCATACTATACTTTTGCACATCTTTTTGTGAAGATCTAGGTTCTTCCTACCAGGCCAGATACTAGTGATTTGGACCGTATGTGGAGACTTCAAGGTATATCTGTCAGCATCCACAGACCTCGGATTCAACCTCTATCCTTACTATGTTGTTTTTCCTTATTTTCTTTAGACTCTGATGTATAGAGACTCTTAGTATTTTCTCTTAGAAGCTTGTGACTTGTTTCTAGTGGGTTTTGGGAGTTGTAAATTAATTGAATCGCATATCATATTTATATTTCATGTGTTGAGATTTGAGTTCAGTTATATTCCATTATTTTGCAAATTGTTAGGCTTACCTAGTCTTAAAGACTAGGTGCCATCACGATACCCTACAGAGGAAAATTGGGGCCGTGACATCTAGTCTCTAAGACTAGGTAAGCCTAACAAAACAAGCGGAATAACTGAATAATAATTTAAATCTCAAAACATCAACAAATATATGAAATGAAATCTGTAACTCAGCATGTACATCTCCCAAACCCAGTGTAAGTACAAGTCACAAGCTCTAGATACAGTACTGAACACTCTTATACATCACCGTCTATAAAGATGTAAAGAAATAAGAAAATAACAGGATAGAAGGGGACTCTGAGGCCTGCGGGCGCGAGCAGGTCTACCTTGAAGTCTCCAATAAGCAAGCCACACAACACTCTAACATCTAGACTGATAGAATGTACCTGGATCTGCACAAAACATGTGCAGAAGAGTAGTATGAGTACATCACAACGGTACCCAGTAAGTGCCAAAACTAACCTCGGTATAGTACTGACGGGGTCAGGTCAAGGCCCTACTGAGATAATAAGAAACAAGACAAAAGATATAACGCTATAATGAAAATGACATGAAAGTGAAAAATAAAGAATTTACAGGAAATAACAATACGGAATCAAGGAAAGCTAATACAACATGAAAGGAAAACAAGAATTTTACATGTTAAGGAAACAACAACCAAACAATACAACAAATAAAGAAGATCAACAGGGGTACTCCCGAGGTACCGCCTCGTAGTCCCAAATCATAAAATGACCCACAGTCTTTCCTTATATCACCGCGGGAGCCTTTATATTTGGTTTTGAAAATTATTTTCCTGAAATAGCATCCCGCATTTTAGCCAGCCTTATCACACCGCATGGCTTCTAGTAGTTCCCCTACTAGCCATGCGTATCAATTCCACCTTATCTCACCGCATGCGTTTCAATACCCCAGACCTTATACCATCGCATGAGTCTGAATAATCACAACGGCACGGTAGAAACCTCGTAAAAACAATAATAATCGCACGACAGAAACCTCGTGTAACAATAAGAACAGCACGATTGAAATCTCGTGCAACAATAACAACAACACGGCAGAAACCTTGTGCAAACAATCAAACAATCACCTCAACAATAACACGAAATCCAAGAAACAACAACTAAATAAATGATATTTCATAACTTATGCCTTGCCTCGAAGAACCATGGCCTTGCAATTCAACACCAAACTCGATAGCAAGATATCTCAAGGATAGCAATTTCAAGTAAAGAATTCCACAGTTAAGTAATGAATACGGAAATCAAGAAAAGTAGGTAATTCAACTAAACATGTGATACAAATTGAAAATAGGAGATAAGACGAGTAGACATGTGAAATTAGGCTAAACATGATGACTATAACGTGCTAAAGTAACTCAATTAAGGCATAAAAAGAAACCTACATAGCAAAAACCGAAATTTCAAGATTTAGCCCGTATACACACTCGTCACCTTACGTACACGACCTCACATATCACAAATCATCGCCACAGTACCAAATCCTAAGGTAAATTTTCCCCACACAAGGTTAGACAAGTCACTTACCTCAAACCACGCCCTATCAATCGATTAGAAGGCCTTTCCCTCAATTTTCTGCCAAAATAATTTCATACTTTAAATAAAACTATAGTAAACTAGTTTTATTTGGAACCCAACCAAAATTATAAAATCCGAATAGACATTCGATATCGAGTTCAACCATACAAGAATTATTCAAATCTGATCCCATTTCATCTTTCAAAAGCCAAGAATTTAATCTAAAAACTTCTACACCTTTTCCCCTAATTTTAAACTACAATTAAAAAGTGTAATTAATAGTAGATTCATGAGAATTAATCAAAAACGAGTCAAGAATCCTTACCCCAAAACTTCCTCTAAAAATACCTCAAAATTTTGCCTCAATCCGAGCTCTCAAAGTCCCAAAATGAAAATGAAATCAAACCCTTGATTTTTTCCTTTTTCTGCCCAGAAGAATCGCTTCTGCAAGGCCTTAGTCGCATCTGCGATTCCACATCTGCGAAAAACCCATCGCAGGTGCGGACTTCACTTAAGTCTAAAGGATCCGCTACTACAGAAAAACACACACACCCGCGCATGCGCACCTGCGGCTCACGCGCCGAATCTGGGCACAGGTACGCACCTGCGATCCTTTCTATCGCAGATTCGAAGCCGCTCTTGCGGAACCTTTTCCACACCGGCGAGCCCTGGCTTGGGCTGCCTTCTCCGCTTCTGCGCTTCCTCACACGCACATGCCAGTCCACACTTGCAGTCATACCCTCTGCAGGTGCGATGATACCAGAAGCTGGGATTATTTCAGAAATTCATAAGTCCAGCAATTGTTCCGATATCGATCCGAATCACACCCGGAGCCCCCGGGTCATGTCCGAGTATACCAACTAGTCCCAAAACACATAAAGGACCTACTTGAGGCCGCAAACCACATAAAACAACACGAAATCAATGAATCATAACCCAAATTCAAGCTTAGCAACTATGAACTTCCAAATTCCGGAACCGGCGATGATTCATACTAAAACAACTCCGATTAACACCAAATTTCTCTCACAAGTCATAATTGAAATTACGAACCTATTCTAACTTTCGAAATTGGAATCTGACCCCGATATAAAAAAGTCCACTCCCAGTCAAACTTCCTAAAATTCTTCCAACTTTCTAACTTTCGCCAATTAACGCCGAAATGACCTACGGACCTCCAAATCAACATCCGGACACGCTCATAAGACCAAAATCACCCTACGGAGTTATTGAAACCATCAAAACTCCATTCTGTAGTTGTATTCACATAAGTCATACTACGATCAACTCCTACGACTTAAACTTCCAATTTAGGGACTATGTATCCCATATCACTCCGAAGCTCTCTCGAAACCCAAAACCAAGCACCCCGACGAGTCATGTAACTACAATATAACACAAAGGAGGCAATAAATAGGGGCTCAGGGCTAATACACTCAAAACAACCGGCCATATCATTTCATCCCCCCCCCCCCCCCCCCCTAAAGCAAACGTTCGTCCTCGAACGAGTATAGAGACATACCTGAAGTGGTAAAAATATGAGGATAACGGCTACGCATATCATGATTGGTATCCCAAGTTGCCTCCTCGACTGGTTGACCCATCCATAGAACCTTCACCGAAGCAATGTTCTTTGACCTCAACTTTCGAACCTACCTGTCCAAAATGGCCATCGGCTCCTCAACATAAGATAGATCCTTGTCCAACTGGACTGAGCTAAAGTCTAACACATGAGACAGATCGCCGTGATACTTCCGGAGCATATAAACATAGAACACTAGATGATCTACATCTAGACTAGGTAGTAGTGAAAGTTTGTAGGCCACCTCTCCAACCCTCTCAAGAATCTCAAAAGGTCTGATATACCTAGGGCTCAGCTTTACCTTCTTCTCAAACCTCATAACACCCTTCATGGGTGAAACCCGGAGCAAGACCCGCTCATTAACCATGAATGCAACGTCGCGAACCTTTGGATCCGCATAACTTCTCTATATGTATTGGGCTGTATGAAGTCGCTCCTGAATCAATTTAACCTTTTCTAGAGCATCCTGAACCTTTAACCTTTTCCAGAGCATCCTGAACCAAGTTTGTACCCAATAGCCTAGCCTCACTCGGTCAAACCAACCCACCGGAGATCGGCCCATACAAAGCCTCATACGGGGCCATCTGAATGCTCGACTGATAATTGTTATTGTAGGATAACTTCGCAAGCGGCAAGAACCGATCCCAAGAACCCCTGATGGTGAAATGTTGTACTCAGCTCCACTCGAGTACCTAACTCGTGTTGTACAACCCTCCAGAACCGCGACATAAATTGCGTACCCCGATCAAAGATGATAGCTACCGTCACGCTATGAAGCTTCACAATCTCGCAAATATAGACTCGAGCCAGCTGCTCAGAATTGTAATGAAATGAGCTGACTTGGTCAATCTATCCACAATCACTCAAATTGTATCGAACTTTCGCTCAGTCCGTGGGAGCCCAACAATTGTAACGACCCGACCAACCATTTTGAGAATTAAAGTCACGTTCGGCGGTATAAGGTCTTGACCAGCTTTGTATTATGGGTTATGACTTACGTGTATGGACGAGTTCAGGTTTTGGTAGATTCGAGGTCAATTTGGAAAAATGATTCCTGTTTTAGAAGCTTAAGCATTAAGAGTTGACCGGAATTTGACTTTTATGTAGACGACTTCGAAATAGTGTTTTAATGATTCCAATAGCTTCGTATGGTGATTTTGGACTTAGGCATACGTCCAGATTTGGATTTGGAGTTGGAGGTCCATAGAGTAATTTGAAGCATTTCGGCGAAAATTTGAAAGTTGATGTTTTTAGAAGGTTGAAAGTTTTGACAGAAAGTTGGCCTTGGTGATATTGGGTCAGAATGCGATTCTGAGAGTTGGATTAGCTATGTTATGTCATTTTGTACTTGCATGCAAAATTTGATGTCATTCGGGGTTGATTTTATATGTTTCGACACGAGTTTTGGAAGTTGGGAGATTTGGAAGTTAATAAGTTTGATTCGTGATGCGATTCGAAGTTTTGGCATTATTTGATGTGATTTGAGACCTTGAGAGGGTCCGTATTAAGTTATGGAACTTGTTGGTATGCTTGGACGGGGTCTCGAGGGCCCCGGGTGTGCTTCGAACAAGTTTCGGATGATTTTATGCTTGTGATCAGGTGTGTTTCTGGTTGGGGTGCATATCGGGCGGATCGGACGGATAATTACGCTTAACAATTTGGCTTAACAGTTATCGGATTATAAATATAATAATCCTCTAGCCATCCAATAAGACAACGAGCGGATTGATATTAGATTAACAATTATCGGGCGATTATCGGCTAAACCAAATAAAAATATTTTGAACATCTAAGATCTAACCAAACGGTATTTTTTAATTGAAGAGTCTTCAAGACTACTCATACACATATTAACCAAATTTTTAATACCATCAAGACTACTCACACGTATTAATCATTGAGATTTCAATTTTTCGACTTCTCAGTTTTAAGTTCAAGAGAGAGAAGAGACTGACGACTTCTCTACCTCTGGTGGCTACAGATAATTGAGAATTAGAAAATATAAATTAGGGATTTAGCAATTTAGGGTTTCAATAGTACTTTATATACATAGGGGTAAAAGTATAAATATAAAAATTCTTAACGGGTTAACGGTTTACCCGATAAGAAAATTAAAAAATCTGACCCCAAACCGTTAAGCCAGAATTATAAAATCTCAATCCGTTTACCATTTATTACCCCAATAATCTGACACCAATAAGCCAATAAGTCATCGGTTCGGTTAATGGTTTCGAATCAATTTTGAACAGCCCTAGTTTCTGGTGTATCCGCATCTGCGGAGGTTTGATCGCAGATGCGGAGCCACTTCTGTGATGTTGAGGCCTAAGGGGGGAACTTTGCTTTTGCAGAGTATTTGTCGCAGATGCGATGGCCACTTTTGCGGCCCATTGATCGCAAATGCGAAGATGTCCGCTTTTGCGGCTATTTGTGCGCTTCTGCAGAGTCGCAGGTGCGACTCCTTCTTGCGCAGGTGCGGCCACTAGGCTGGCTAGTTGGGTTCGCAAATGCAGACCTTTTCTCGCAAATGCGAGGCCGCAGATGCGACGTTCTTGTTTGCAAATACGAAAAGCCTGGGCAGAATCGCATATATGTCGAGGGTTTGATATGTTTAATATATTTTGAGTTCTAGACCTCGGTTTTGGGAGATTGTTTATGGGTTTTTCAAGAAACTCATTGGGGTAAGTGTTCTCTACCCGAAAATTGTTATATTTCATAAATCCATTGCTATTTTCATCATCTAATTAGTGAATTAAGTTGGAAATTTGGAAAAATTTGTAGAAACGTTTCAAAATGTAAAATGATGATTTGAAGGACGAATTGATGTTAGAAATTAAAAATTTTGGTATGGTTGAACTCGTATCGAAATGGGTGTTCGAATTTTGTAAATTTTATCGGGTTACGAGGTACGGGCCCGGGGTTTGACATTTTTAGTTTTTGTTAATGATTGAGGCTTCATTATCCGAAATTTATTTTCTATGAGTTTTATTTATGGATTAAAGTTATTTTGGATAGATTCGAGCTGCCTGGAAGTTATTTCACTTGAAAGGGCCATTTTATAGTATCGGCCTAACTTCTTTGAGGTGTGTATCTTGCCTAACTTTGTAGAGGGGGAGGGGGGAACCCCTTATGAATTGAGTCTTTGGTGCTAACTGTGTTATGTGAAGTCCGTGTACGCGAGGTGACGAGTACATGCTTGGGCTTATTTGTGGAAAGTTGACCTTTTAGGGCTCTTAAGTTCTTATGCTCATTAGATATGAAGTTGTTTTATTATGCTAAGTTCCCCATTTACTAGTTTTACCTCTATGTGTCTTAATTGGAATTAATTGCTTTTATGTTCCACTCTTATTGCCTATTTGACTCTTGTGTGCCTTAACTGAAGTTGTTGCCTCTTCGATTGCCTTGCTATCATTTCCTAATTGCATGTCCTTAATTGAAATTATTATTATCTCTTCTGTAATTATCTATCCTTAACTGAGGTTATGATTATCTTTTCCGTTGCTTATCCTTAATTGAATTTGTTGTATCTCTTTCGTAATTTCTCAACCTTAAATGAAGTTTAGTTATCCTTTATCGTATTTGCCTCATCCTTATTTGGAATTATTGACTCATGTTATCTCCCTTGATGTCGAATTGTACTTTTGTGAAATCATTTGTTACAAATCATTTCTCCCTTGTTGAGCTATTCTTATTGAAACTAGTATTCCCTATTGTTTTTATTCTTTGTGAGCTCATTCTACCGCTTCTTTGTGATCCAAAGTTCTTGAGTTGATTTACTTGCCGTATTCTCGTGCTATTGTTGTTGTTGTTGTTGTACTCAGTTTGTTGTATGCACGGTTGTGGTATTGACATTGTTCAGATGAAATGTTATGGAATATGGGTACATGTTGTGAAAGTCATTCTATTGTGATGTTGTATTATTGGCACGTGATATTGTTGGGAGGTTTTGTTTGGGTATTTGCACGAGGTTTCTGCCATCCTATTATTACTATTGATATTTATGCATACGGCGTAAGAAGGCAGGCTATATATGTGGGTTTGTGCATGTGGCGAGACAAGGTGGGAATATTATTATACACCTGCGGCGAGAAAAGGTGAGCATTTACTTTATTATTGCGTATATGGCGAGACAAGGTGGGATATGTCGGGAAATGACTTGCGATGACTTGTGATGGCCTGGGGGCATTGTTGTTGTTGATATTTGTGTAGTGGCATGCCTAACTTGTGTGAGTTTTACCTTGTGCAAAATTGTGGGGATTGTTTCTTATGTGCCGTTCATTTTTTCGTCTACTCTTATTCGTTGTCCCGAACTATGGTAGCACACTTGCGCAAGCATACACGTACTTTATCACCCTATCAGTTTAAGAAGATGAACACTTATGCTACTGATCATTTGTATGTACTCCGTCTACTTGTCTTATATGTGAGAATTGTTCTATTGGCACGCTGGTCATCCGTGCAGTTATCAGTTGTAATGAGGACACAAGATGCCAAATGATTAGGGTTCATGAATTGGGACCCGTGAATTATGTGAGTTTTGAGGTTTGGTAACTTGTGGAGATTATTGGATAAACTCAGTGTGAGAGCGGCTATTCTTATGGAGTTGCTACTTGCTTTTCCCTTATTTGGTTCCGGTCCCACCGAATTTAAACTGTGTCCAGCTTACTCTACAATGTTATTACTTGGTGTGTCTTGTTGCTTATTGTTGCTTCTAGTTCCTCTTGCAAGCATCGTATTATTGTTGTTATCATGCCTAGCTTTATAGAGGTATCATACCCTGCTATTTCTTCACCTATACTTGTCCAGATTATTTAGTCTAGTAGGTGTCTTGACTATCCCTCGTCACTACTTCACCGAGGTTAGTCTTGATACTTACTGGGTACCGCTATAGTGTACTCATACTACACTTATGCACATTTTGTGCAGATCCAGGTATTTCGAAGTTGATCGATCACTAGATAGTTGTACGGATCTTGCTGTGGAGACTCAAGGTAAACCTGATGTTGCGTCTGCAGGCTTCGAAGTCACCTTCAGATATTGTACTTACACTGTTTTATCTCTATTTCGAAACAGTTGTATCTAGAGGTTTTTCTAGTAAACTTAGTAGAGCTTATGACTTGTACTACCGGTTTTGGGATTGTAAGTTTTGTATAGAGATTTCTATTTCGTTTTTGTCAGTCGTTAGTTAAATATGATTATTATTCCAGTAAATGTTAGGCTTACCTAGTCTCTAAGACTAGGTGCCATCATGACATCCTACGAAGGGAAATTTGGGTCGTGACAACAACAAAATACATAGTAATCTGCTCCCACTTCCACTCTGGGATCTCTAGCTTATGAAGTAATCCACCTGGTCGTTGATTCTCATACTTCACCTGCTGACAATTTAGGCACCGATCTACATATTCCACTATGTCCTTCTTCATTCTACTCCACCAGTAATGTTGCCTCAAGTCCTGATACATCTTAGTGACACCTGGATAAATGGAGTACCGTGAACGTGAGCATAAGAACCAACTCATGCAAGCCATCTACATTGGGCACACATAGCCTTCCCTACATCCGTAATACACCGTCATCTCCAATAGTGACCTCCTTGGCATCGCTGTGCTGAACTGTGTCCTTGAGGACAAGCAGATGGGGTTCATCATATTAACGCTCTCTGATACGATCATAAAGAGAACACCGAGAAACCACACGAGCCAAAACTCAGCTCGGCTCAGAAACATCCAATCTAACAAACTGGGTTGCCAAGTCCTGATTATCCAAGGCTAATGGCCTCTCTGCTATCAGTAGATATGCTAAGCTGCCCAAACTCTTCGTCTTGCGACTCAAGGCATCGGCCAGCACATTGGCCTTTTCGGGATGATATAGAATGGTGATATCATAGTCCTGAAGCAACTCTAACCACCTCCGTTGTTGCAAGTTAAGATCCTACTGTTTGAATAAATGATGCAAAATCCGATGGTCGGTGTAGACCTTACAAGGGACATCATACAAATAGTGATGCGAAATCTTGAAGGCATGAACAATAGTTGCGAACTCAAGGTCATGTACAGGGTAGTTCTTTTCATGCACCTTCAACTGTCTAGACGTGTAGGCAATCACCTTACTGCCCTGCATCAACACCGCGCCGAGACCAATGCGCGATACATCACAATACACAGTATAAGGCCCCGAAGGCGACACTAACACTGGGGTTGTGGTCAAAGATGTCTTGAGCTTTTGAAAGCTCTCCTCATACTCCTCAGTCCACCTAAATGGAGCACCCTTATGGGTCAGTTTGGTCATAGGTGCTGCAATAGACGAGAAACCCTCTACAAATCAACAGTAATATCTCGCTAAACCCAGAAAACTCCGGATCTCCGTAGCTGAAGACGGTCTAACCAACTCTACACTGCTTCAATCTTCTTTGGATCTACCTTGATCCCTTCACTTGATACTACATGACCCAAACATTCCACTGAATCTAGCCAGAATTCACACTTCGAAAATTTTGCATATAAATTCTTTTCTCTCAAGGTCTGAAACACAACCCTCAGGTGCTGCTCATGATCCTCCCGACCCCGGGAGTACACCAAGATGTCGTCAATAAACACAATGATGAATGAATCAAGATAGGGCAGGAATACATTGTTCATCAAGTGCATGAATGTTGTTGGGGCATTGGTCATCCCAAAAGACATCACAAGAAACTCGTAATGTAGATACCGAATACTGAAGGCAGTCTTCAAGATATCTGGCTCCCGAATCTTTAACTGATGATAGCTGAACACAAATCGATCTTAGAGAAATGAACACAGCTGATGATAGCCTGAACGCAACTCGATGATAGGAGTATCAATACTGACATCTCTCACATATGCCAGATACACATCACACCCCTTCTTAACTATCCGTTAAGCCTTTAGAAATGAAATAACCCTGCTAGGAACATAATCTAAAGTACCTCTCCACTCTAACCGCGGCAGACCTAGCATAGCCAATGTCACCGTCTTGGCATGAAAATCAAGGATAGCATGATAGGGAGATAACCATTTCATGCCCAAAATAACATCAAAATCTACCATACTGAGCAACAATAAATTGACTATGGTCTCAAAACCACTAAGAATAACTAAATACGACTGATACACACGGTCAACACCAATAGAATCTCCCACAGATATGGACACATAGATAGGAGAACTCAAGGAATCATGGGATACACCCAAATATATAGCAAAATAAGATAACACATAGGAATAAGTAGAGCCTGGATCAAATAAGACTGATGCATCTCTATGACAGACCGGAAGAATACTTGTGATGACTTAGTCAGAAGCAACTGCATCCATCCTAGAAGGAAGAGCATAATATCTGGCCTGTCCTGGCCTCCCTCTCTAGGGCGATCTCTGCATGCCTGACCTCCACCTCTAGCTGGTTGTGCAACAGGGGTGGAAACTAGTGAGGCGACCATGGACTGAGAAGCCTGAGGTCCCGATGGAATATGCGAAACTTGAGTAGTCTGTGGAGGTGCACCCCTCCTGAATCTGGGGTAATCCTTCACCATATGACGATTGTCACCACACTCAAACACAATCTCTCAGAGGTCGTGGCTGGCTCGGGCATGATCGGCTGTATTGACAGCTAAAAGCACCCCGTACAGGAGGTGCACTAGTAATAGTGGTGCATAATAGGGAGCCTGAGGCCTAGGAGTGGCCGGAATACCACTGGAATCTGGAAGTGCTGAATGAACAGGGCGACTCACATAGCCCCTAACATGATGAGCTGCAGTTGGGGCACGAATACCACTATATGTGCCAGACTCTAGAGACCTCTTGGCCTCCCTCTCCTCTCTCTCTCGAGTCAGCATACCCTCCAATCTCCTAGCGATCCCCACTACCTGCTGGTATGCAATGTCCATCTCCAACTCTCGGGCCATGCTAAATCTGATACTAGGGTTGAGACCCTCGATAAATCGACGGACCTTCTCTCTAATAGTAGCAACCAAGGTTGGTGCATGCCTAGACAAATCACTAAATTGGACTGTATACTTCGATACGGTCATAGAACCCTGGCTCAACTGCTCAAACTCTACACGCCATGCATCTCTGAGACTCTGGGGAACATACTCCCTCAAGAACATATCTGAGAACTGAGTCCAAGTGAGTGAAGTTGCCTCGGCCGGACTACCCAATTCATGCTCGCCACCACTGATAGGCCACTCCCTTAAGCTGGAACGTAGTGAAAGCAACCCCACTAGACTCTGCAATAATACCCATAGTACGGAGGATACAGCGGCACTCCTCAAGAAAACCCTGGGCATCATTTGATGCCAAGCCACTGAAAGTAGGATGGTGGTACTTCTTGTACCTCTAGAGCCTCAGTTGCTCACCCTCAGAAGCTGTTGCCCTAACCTCGAGCTAAACTGGGGCTACCGGTTGTACTGGTATAAACTCTGGGACCTGATCAACCTGAACCCGTTGCTCTAGTGTACGGGCGGCGGGAGTCGTGCTCCTCCCCCGACCTGAGATGTGGCAGGAGCAAGTGTGATCAACCCTGCCTGACCTAAAGTGTCGAACATGCTCAGGAACTAGGCGAGAGTCTCCTGGAGGGCTGGTGCAGCAACAGGCGTCTCAGGTGCCTGCCCACTAACTGGAGCTACTGGTGGCTCCTCTGTAGCAGCTCGTGCGGGTGATTTGGTTGCACCACGTGGATGTCCTCGGCCTCTATCCCGGCCCCGGCCTCTCGCGGCTCTAGTAGGGGGCTCGGGTGTCTGGTCATCTGATCCAGTTATATGTGTCCTCACCATCTGTGAGAGAATAGAAAGACAGAAATTTAGAATTTGAAGTCAAAGATTTTGCAGGATAAGGAATCAAAGAAGTGAAGCTTTTCCTAATAGTTCCACAGCCTCCTGAAGATACGTACAGACGTCTCTGTACCGATCCGCGAGACTCTACTAAGCCTGCTTGTGACTCATAACACCTATGAACCTAGAGCACTGATACCAACTTATCACGACCCCAAATCCCCTCTGCAGGATGTCGTAACGACACCTAGTCTCTAAGACTAGGTAAGCCTATCAAAACATCCGGAATAACTGAATAATAATTTAATTCTCAAAACATTAACAAATATATGAAATGAAATCTTTAACTCAACATGTACATATCCCAAACCCGGTGTAAGTACAAATCACAAGCTCTTGATACAGTAGTGAACATTCCTATACATCATTGTCTATAAAGATGTAAAGAAATAAGAAAAGAACATGATAGAAGGGGACTTCGAGGCCTGCTGGCACGGGCAGATGTACCTTGAAGTCTCCAATAAGCAAGCAACATAACGCTCTAACACCGAGGCTGATAGGATGTACCTGGATCTGCACAAAATATATGCAAAAGCATAGTATGAGTACACCACAATGGTACCCAATAAGTGCCAAGCCTAACCTCGGTAGAGTAGTGACGAGGTTAGGTCAATGCCCTATTGGGGATAATAAGAAACAAGATAGAAGATATAATCTTATAATGAAATTGATAGGTAAGTGAACAATAAAGCATTTACCGGAAATTAAAACACGGAATCAAGGAAAGCTAATACAACACTAAAGGAAAACAAGAATTTTACATGTTAAGGAAACAACAACCAAAAAATACAGCAAATAAAGAAGATCAACAGGGGCACTCCCGAGATACCGCCTCGTAGTCCTAAATCATAAAATAACTTTTAGTCTTTCCTTATATCACCGCAGGAGCCTTTATATTTGGTTTTGAAAATTATTTTCCCGAAATGGCATCCCGCGTTATATCCCACCTTATCATACCGCATGGTTTTTAGTAGTTCCCCTACTTGCCACGCGTATCAAGGCCACATTATCTGATAACAACACGATAGGGGTCCAAAAATTACTAAAATAAATCAAGAAGCGTGCGGAAGCTAAAAGAAAATAAAAAACAAAAAAACAAGGAAAATTAAAGATAGATTGAATTCAAGAAAGAGTTTCTTGAATTCAAGAAGTCTATTCTTGAAGTTGAATCCTAACAACAACAATTAGCTAACAAAGAACTAATCGCCTTTGTTAGAGAATTACAAATAAGAGATAGATCGTGAAACTCGACCCTTTAGAATATTAAGTTGAGTCTTGAAGGTTGAAGAATAAATCCAAGAGTAGTCACACACAAGAGTGCAAGAAAAATCTCACAATTTTTATTGATATTGTCTATGATAATCTAAAATCTAAAAACAAAGAAGACACCCCTTTATATAGATAGGGGGTCACGAAATTGCTACTTAGAAATAAGGAAATAAAGTTCTAAACTACTTTGGACAGCAAGTCCAAATACCTTACGAAAAGGAAAAACACTAGGAAACAAAAACCAAGTCAATCTTGGAAAGTAACTCCAACAATCTTAGGAAAAGGAAAACATAACCTTAACTACCTAGGAAAGCAATAAATTTAGTACCAAAATATATGGAAATAAGTTAAAACCAATCTTGGATAGAATCTTGAAAGTCCCAAACCAATCATGGATAGGATCTTGGAAATCTTAAAGGAAAATTGCAAGCAACTTGGCACCAACTTGTACCCAACTTCTATCACGCCTATTGAACATTTATTGGGAAGCAATTAAGTCCTTTTATGTTATAAAAACGTGGCTTCATGTAGGACTTATTGGGCTGCAAGTTTGGACACATTTTTAGGTGCCAAATAGGTCCAATAGTGGC